>APFE030367292.1:92200-104613 GCA_000404065.3 Pinus taeda
TATGGATGTAATTCAAGAAATGTATTTGTTGTCCCTCCATCCATGATATGTAGTATATTAGATGATGTATACTCATTTCATAATGAAACAATACAAATGGTTAAAATGATTCTTACAAAAGGGATTGTTATATAACATCACATATCATGCACAAGAATTGAAGTAGAGCCTATAAATATTGAAATAATCCTAAAGTTTCCAATTCGATCAACACATAAAGTACATAATTTTTAGGGCGTATAGGTTCTATTTCATGCTGTTATACACAGAAATATTTTCCAACGACATAAGAAGCATGTTAATTGGATTCTGTATGCAAACGTTGTTCCACTCAGTTCGCCTTCATGTTTTCACACCTACAGATCGAGACGATGTAGCGCGAAGCCCCATTATTCATAGAAAAGGGGCTAGCCACACGATTATGATGTAAAAGACTCTAGAAGAGTTTATATTGTAACTCTAGTTAAGAGTTAATTTACTCAATGTCAACCACTAGTGGGCTATTGGACTATGTTATAACTAGGCCACTAGAAGGAAGAGACATTTCATTCTTTCGAGATAATTTTGTTCCATCACTGAGAAAAGATAGCCATGAGCGATAAGAGGTATAGAACACAAAGTGTATATGTGCATTGTAGCATCCCATGGGCCACGGGATGTAAAAGACTCTATAAGAGTGTATATTGTAACTATAGTTAAGAGTTGACATAGTCAAAATTAATTGCTAGTAGGCTACCGAGTTGTGTTATAACCGAGCCACTAGGAGGAAGAAGAATTCCATTCTTCCGAGAGAATTTTTTTCCATAGCTGAGGAAAGATAACCAGGAGCAATAGGAGGTGGAGCCCACAAAGAGGATTTGTGCATTGTAGAAACCCACAAGCCACATGCATTACTTCATTGTACCTACAACCATCTTTCTAGGCAGAGATAGAGAGTGAAGCAACCTCACCTTCCAACTGGGTTTTCTCTCAAAAGGGTTTCCCAAAGAGCATAAATTGTCTCATGTGTGTGTGTAAGATTATTTTCTCATTCTCTACCTTTATGCATGATTTCCATTCGCACGCTTTCACTAATTATAGTTAAATCTATAGATGTTCAAGTTTAATAAAATTATAATAGTGTAGAATATTGTATTTTTAATATAATATTATCAGATATGTTGTGACGAACTATTGAGTGGAATATCCATTATAGTTTTTGGATAATCAATTTATTAATTTCTAACACAATTTATTATTTAAAAAAAAAAAAAATAGGTTTTGAAATTTCAGTGTTTTTTAGAGAATTTGCAAACTAGTGCCATGGATCTATTTTGAAACATTAAAAATAATGGCCAACAGAATCAAATATATCTACGATCACCCAAGCTAGTTTGTTTCCATTCTACATGTAAATAATTTTCAATATTTGTTATTAATGAATTGAAGTTTAGTTTTCATTGTAGCTTTATGTTTTTGTCTAAATTTGTATTTCATTTTGTTCTTTCATAAACCTATATTAGAGGTCCCATAAGTTTCATGCAACCAATACATGACCAAAATAGTGTATATTTTTAGACTATGATTCTACAAAAGCTTTTGGAGCAACAATCTGATCCCATGCCACTAAATTCCATATGTTGTTATGCTTCATGCCAAAACAAAGAAAATGAAAAATCAACTTGTGAATATTTTTTTAAATACCTTTGGGCACCCATGTAATTGAGGTCTAATAAACAATCATACTTACAAGAACTGATTTAACCAAGACTATGCACTAACCTCTTAACAAAAGCCTACTGGTCCAAATAGAGATCCGACCTTCCACCGTCTTAATCATCCACAACTAATCATTGAAATGGTAATCATTTGGTTTAAATAGAAAGAAATATATGCTTTATGCCATCTTCAATCAATTTTAATTGGAAATGGAAGTGTTAATGAGTATCATCCATTATTCTTTAAGACTAACATAAAAAATAAATGGTAGACTTTGGGTTACTAACCATCATGCGAGTAAGAGATAAGATGCCTCTTTAATCTCTAGGTTTCATCTTCTTTGTCAAGGATATATATCTTTTTGTGTTCAAGCGAATATAATGCTTCGATGAATTCAAATAACAAGGCAAAAATAATTTGATGAATACAAAACATTAATTTTGTCTTCCATCTCCTTCAACGTATCTCTAATGAGTTTATTAACCATTGAAATCATTTTTTTAAGAAAAACAATACACACACATTATATCATGGTGATCAATACTTTATAAACCAGGATAAATTCTACTGTAGCCATAAAAATTAAATGGATAGTAAATTCCTATAGCCATAAATCAATAATCAACATGAAAACACTTACAACTTGACACATCTCACATTGCTAAAATTTTAAAAATCACAAACACTAATTAAATTATTGCTTTATTTTTAATTTTGTTGTTTTTTTTGTTGATAAAAAATCTTTCATTAGAAATTTAAAATATAATAGCATACAAAATCGGTCTCAATAGTCCTCACACTCTAATTACGACCACAAATTTTGAGAATGGGGACTATAGGATACCAAAATGGGCACTTCACATACATTATTTTCGTAAGGCATTGAAACTGTAGCATACTAGGAATAACAAAAAGGGAGACCAAAATTGACAACAACATATCAAGGAGGGGGGCAGGGGGGAAGTTCATGGGGAGATGCGAAGTAACCAACATGATCATGAATGTGGAAATGTTCCACTCGTGCTTCCAAGCTGCAATGATGATCATTTATGCGACGATGACTATGATGGGGACAATCTAGTTTAGCCATAATTTGATTTTGATTGTATTGAATATTAGTAAGATAGGTCGATATTTCATTTTGATATCATAGTAGTGTTCCTTGAATATGTCCAAATCAATTTGGATGTGTCGTAGCTGCTCAACAATGGATTCCATAGAAGCAGAGGCCTCCAAGTCGCCTAGAGAGAGAGCAAGAGAAGTAGCTTATGCACCCTCTATTTCGTGGCTAGTTGAGTTGGTGAAGGATGATTTGTGTCCAGGATCAGGGTGCCATCCTAGGCATCCTAGCCCCTCGCTTTTTTGGAGACCATGGTTAAAGATATGCCCTCCAACAAAGCGCCTAATCCAGATGGGTTCACCTCCAAGTTCTTCAAGGCTTGTTGGTAATTTCTGGGTCCATATATTGTAGAGATGGTGGAAGTGTCCTGACAAATAAGAAAGTCATGATCTGGATTGAATGCAAATTTCCTCACCCTAATTCCAAAATCAAAGGAAGCCAGTACCTTGAGTGGATTCAAGCCTATTACATTTTGTAATGCAATTTACAAGATCCTTCCTTGCATCATGGTTCATCGGTTGAAACCCATTCTTCACCACATAGTTAGCTAGGAGCAGTCGAGATTTGTAGAAGGGAGGAAAATACTAGATGGCATAGTCTCATAACATGAACTATCCATTCACTTCAGCGACATAATAAGCAGGAGATGATACTAAAGATGGATCCTTTTAAAGCCTACACCCATCTTAGTTGGACATGCCTTCTCTCGGTCATGAAATATTTCAGGTTCATAGAGGGATGGCTCTATTGGATTCATTCAATGATATCCACACCTTTCTTGCCAATTTTGTTTAACAGGGTCCCTTCCCCCACTTTTTGATCTTAGAGGGGTCTCAAACAAGTCGATCCAATATCATTGTTTATATTCATAATAGTTTTTGAAGGGCTGACTGATTTAATCAAGGCATCCAAAGTCAACAACTACGTGAAAGGAATATACCTCCCTAGAACAGACATCTCCATGACACACTAACTGTTTGTCGACAACAATCTATTGTATGGTGAACCAAAGGTTCAAGGAGCAGTAGCAATAAATGTCATCCTTGTGGAATTCCATGTGGCCTACGGTATGCTCCTTAACATGCACAAATCCCATTTTTATTTTTTTAATACTCCTTACTTAATCCAAATCTTTTGGCTCGCACCCTAGGATTTTTTATATGGACCCTCTCGAAAAATTATCTGGGTGTTCCATTACTAGCTAATCCTCTTTGAATTGCCTACTAGAAAGATTTATGATCCTAAGTCCTCAAAAAATTGTCCAACTAGAAACATAGGGTCCTCAACCTAGAAGGACATGCTACTTTTCTAAAAAAATTCCTTCAAGCTATCTCACTCTACCACCTTTCTATTCTTCCCACTCCGAAAAGAATATATTGATATTGACTGCTATGTTTAGGAACTTCTTGTAGCATGGTGCTACACTTGGAAAAAAATGGCCCCTTGTCAACTGACATACACTCTGCCTCCCAAAAGTCTAAGCAGGTCTTGGTTTGAGGGATCTTGAGGATTTGAATGCAACTTTAGGGGATAATCTATAGTGGAGATGGATTCAGGGCAAACAGATCAATGGAAAAGGATCTAGTCACATAAATATTGGAAAGTTAAAACCCAATTAGAGTTACTATGAGATACCTCCTACCCCACAAGATCATCCATATGGAACTTGGAAAATCCTAACTATCCCCTTCAATATCACTCTTTTTGGGAAATTAAGGAACGAAATTCAACTTTATTTTGGGAGGACTCATGGTAGAAACTCCGTCGATTGAATAGAGAGCCCTCCCCTGAAGGATATAGAGCTCATTCTTCAACCTCACAATGAGGGATGAGTAGCTAACTACTAGAAATTGAAACCTCACCCCCAGGGCTAGAGAGAATGGAAAACAACAACTGACTAGCACCTTGAGGCCCCCTAGGAAGCACAATAGAACCTCTCACAATATTTGAATTAGATACGAATCATTGTCTCACTGGGTCCAAATAAACTAAGACGACGATACTCAACATATAGATCATTTACCCTCAAAGAATATTATCTCATAAAGATCAATGCACATGCCATGCCTCACCGAGGAATTTGGAGCTCCATTTGTGGGGGGAAAGGTTTTGCCTAAGGTTGTTCATTTTCTCTAGCTTGTTGGGCATAAACGAATACTCATTTGGGACCGCTTGTCGAAAAAATGCCTCCTGTGCCCCCTCTGTAAAAACCAGGAGGAGATATTACAACACCTTCTAAGTGCATGACCAAATGCGGGAGAACTATGGAATTTGGAAACTTCCCTTTTAGGCCCCTACGAGCACAACCAAGAATATATTATGGAGATGATTGAAAATTGGCCGCAAAGTTGATTCAAGAACCTGGTTGTTAACAGAGCATGGTGCCTAACCTTGGGATTCATCCTATTGAACATCTTGAAAGAAAGGAATCGAGCCATATTTTAGGATCAAAATCCCTCCAACACCTCCATTTGGGGATTAGCCAAAGACAATGCTAGGGAAACAATCCAATTGGAGAAATGGGATCCATATGGTTGGAAAGCTACTCCTCTGGAGTCATCCATCCTCCTCTCCCTTAATCTATCTTAAGATATGATCCTACCCCTTCCCTCTCTGATTAAGGACCCTCTTACATTAGCTTTGTTTCTTTTCTCTCGACCTCCTTCAGGTTGCATTTAAATCAACTTTGACAGAGCATCCAAACGAAACTATGGTCCTGCGGCTTATTGGGGAATCTTGCGCAACTCTTGGGGAGCCTCAATAGGAATATACGTAGGGTATTATGGTCACACCACCAATAACGTAGCAGAACTCACAACGTTGGAGAAGGGTCTTATTTTAGCTGACAAAAAAATTACTTAAGGATCCATATAATTAGGGATTGCAAAATGGTGTTGTGGATGACACAAGCTATTATTGACGACTCCCCCATCTGCAAAATTGCCAAAAGTTGGCATCTCGAAGCCCAGCTAGCAAGAACAAAGCATCTCCTGGAAAGGTTTGAATACACAAAAATAGGGCATGTCTTTTGCGCTAGCAATAAAGTGGTCTATTGGTTGGCTAATCAAGGGGTGATGAACCAACACAGATAATTTTCCATTATGTGGCATGTCGCTTTAAGTGTCTTTGATTTAGACCCTGGTGAGCTGCAAACTCTTTAAGATATCCTTCAAGCTCACTCATATTCCCTCAATGGGGGTGCACATATGATGGTACAAGTGGCATGTGATCAACCATCCCGGCCTTCCTGCCCTCTACGTGCATATTAATGCCCCAATGATGAAAATACCCGACATTTACTCCTTTGTTGTGACATTCCTCCTCAAGCACTCTACGGATAAATGCAAAGCCTAGTACATGAATTGGCTTAGTTTGAAAGTTTGGGCAATGAATTTGTGTGGTAAGGAATTTGGAAGCGGTCGAGTCTATGTCTATGGTGCTTCATTAGGGCTCAGGACTTGGGTGAGCAGCATAGACGATGTTTGGAGTTGCTTGGCATGGATTGGCATCAGTTTCCTAATATTCCCTTGAGAATCTGGTACATAGACTGTCATGGTTCAGTTTTTCTCCCTCGCTTATGTTGGAAACAAGGCTATTTCATTACTTCACTAGTTCTTGGCTCCTCTTCCACTCGCAAAAACCATTGCAAGTATGTATAGGTGTGGGGGCTCAATTGGTATTTGGTATCTTATGCTCTGAATTTGGATACATCTTTTGACCCAAAGATATTTGTAGTTTCTCGACCAAAATTATACATAACAATAATAAGATTTATTTTTAAATAGGGCCAACATTAAATTAAAAATGTTAAATGTTGAACATTACATGTTAAATGTTTATTTTTACCTTTATGTTTACGTTTACTTTTACGTTTACATGTCTACATGAGCTCTAACCCCATACTAGGCTATAGAGCGCCTCTTGGCACAATAATTATTTATTTATTTTTATTTAATATAATTTGACAAAGTCAAATGTATTAATTCAAAATTATAATCATTTATTATTATTATTATTATTTTTTGTGTACTCTCACCTAGTCAAAATAACCCCATAGGGGTAACTCAATTGGTGATGGTTGTGTAAATGAACTATTATGTTCGAGGAGATATGGTCTTCAAATCCCCTCGATTAACTTGTGTGTAGAAGGGAAAAATGTATGTACCTAGAGTTTACAATGCTAGTGGTTGTAATCAACCTTGTGTCAGGAGACTACAAGACTAACTCAGTTGTCAATTCCTCTATCTCTCTCTCTTCATATCTTTTCTTTGTCACTGCTATCCCAATTGGCTTTGCAAGGTCCTCAAATCAATCATTTATCCATGCCAAACCAAATATTTTTCCATATCTAGGGTTCTATTAGGGGATGAGAAAACAATGCATGTTTCTCTGTGTCTCAACTATTTATCCACATTCCATGAGTTACTCATATATGATAAGCATGAACCCTATAGTGCCATAAATGTAACCCTCACACTGATTGATGTGAATTCCCTTTGTTGAAATTCGAGAGCATCATCCTTATGTGATGTGATGTTTAAAAATTCCTTACCCTGTCGATCTGGTAATCGCCCTATGAGGGACATCAGTTAAAGATTTATTAAACAAAAGGTATTACAAACTCATGTGCTGGTGTGTGTTCTATGTTATTTAAGCAACAGATCGATCAGATTGCCAATACACAGACATTTAAATGGAAAGACAATAGAGAAATATAGCAAGCAATCACAAAGACACAAGAAATTTTAATAAGGAGTTCACCCTATTCTCCAGAGCTACATCTCTGGTCCAACTTTCAGTGGTGGCCTTGTTTTATTGTGCCTTTAGCAGAGAATTACAATGCAGGGACTCAATGTGAGTTCTCCTGAAGCAGGTTTTGCTTGGCAGGGTGGTTCTTGGATTTCCCAAGCCACTAGAGTGCACAGATTTTTCTTCTTCCTACCAGCTCTGTGACCTTCGTGTCTACAGTGGACATAGCTAAATGTGATACTCAGTCCAGACAGATTCCCCTATGGGATGGCTTGAATCTTCAAGCTCTAGTGCTCAATGCTGTCACTGGTCAGCTCGACCCTCTGTCTCTTTCTGCTCTTCTCTTGCTTTTCTACCTTCTTCTCTGTGTATTCCGTCATCCTCTCTGGATTCTGGTCTTTTTTCTCATCTGTTGGACTTCACTCCAACTTAACTATGTATTCTATCTGTATTCATGGCTTTTTGTCGTTCGAACCCATGCCCGCTCGATTCCTCTTCCACCTCTATCGATTCACCTTCTGCTGCTGCGCTTGAAGTTCACTGTTTGGCATCAGCTTGAACATTCAGGGAGTGGCCATGTGTCGCCATCCGAACAACGCCAGCCTGCTCGTCGGTTCATTTCTCTACTTGTGCCATGGATGCATCCTTCCTTCACTGTGGCGATCAAACAGATTCCAAATCCCTTTAGAACGCGGCTTAATTCCTTGTCGATTCCGCTTCTTTCTATCGGGTGCAGTCTCATCCATCCGATCTGGGCTCCTCCAAATCCAACGTCATATGCACGTCCCACGCGACTGACTTGCTCAACCGATAATGTGCAATCAACGGCGGTTTTTCTCTCACCTCCGCCGCCACGCATCGATCGTTGGGTGGGATCACTTCGCTTTCTCCAAAACCATTTACCGTTTGAGGGCACCTAGATCAATACCACTGATTTTCCAGAGTGCGGGTCCCACCTTCATACGTTAGTACCTTTTGTTTCTCCACCCGTGGTTCTCTAGCTCCCAACGCGACCGAGTGCTTAAAGCTCCTCCATTTTGGCCCTATTTGCCCAGTGATGCGCGATTAGCGCCGCTAATTGCACATCAAAAATCACCTCCTTTTCCCGATTTGGGGATCTGAGGGGCTACTTTGACCTCCTCCGCAGTCTCTATGGGCCTCGGTCAGCGTGATTTGACCGAGGTCCTCTTCGTTCCACGCTGGCTTCCATTGCCACTAGTTCACGGTGTTTTTGATGTTGTTTTGGATTCTTCAAAGATTTGTTTCGTCTTGATACAGTCATGGTTCTTTGACAATCTCTTATGGATCCAATTTGGATCACCTGTTTGGTCCAATATCTATTTGGTGTGCCTACATTGAAGATTTCTATCTATTGTGATGGGAATGGGGTAAAATTATACAAGCATTTTTTTGGGCACCAAGAATATCAAGCCATCATTAACATTAGTGTTAAACATGCCACATCCGATCATTAATCAAACCCTCTCATGCCTTCTTGCAATCAAGGTTTCACCATCGATGGACCACATAGTACTATCAATAGTGATATATTAGCGTAACTCCAAACAAAAGTTAAGCATCTACTCTAGTTGACACCACACCATGTTATGGCCATGGTTCATCTCTCCTTGTTCTTTAGTCAAAGCTAACAACATCAATGAATAGAGAATAACCTCGTCAATTATTTTTCATAACTATAGTGGAAATACCTATGTTGTTGTTCATCTTACATGATCTGAATGGGAAGTTGCATCCACCCATGGGAGTTACCCATGGTATCTGATCATGGTATTGTAACTAAAAAGGCTATAAATTTTTGGCCTAACTTTGTAAAACATATATTTGTGCACTAAAATGTAGCTATAATTGTTTTCTTTTATTTTAATGAAGAATTTATTTGGGTGTTTTATTCTTTTATTTGGCCATTCAAGTTTCTCAGTTCGTTCACCCTAAGATTTGGATCGGTGGTATCATAGCCAAGTTATGATTCCATGGAAAATAGGGTTTGGACAAAATGTAGTCACTCATCAATAGACATCACGGGTGAAGCAAAAAAAAATCATTTGCATATCTTTTGGTGTAGTTTAAATGGGTCATTCTACCTCTATCCTTATTCTAGCAGTGTGTCTAATGGTGGGCACCAAATAATCATCAAAAGATGAAATTCCCTTTAGATGGGATTTTTGAGATTCAATGCTTGACTCTGTTGAGGTTTAGTGTTTAAGATTTTGACATCACTAAAAGGAAAGTCTCCAAGCCAAAACAAGCCCATTCGAATCACAAGGCCTTGGACCGTGAGGAGAACACAACACAACATTTATTTCAGAAATACAAGCCATGCAACTAGACCCTAATCAACAAAATCATCCCTAGATGGCCTGGCAAGTTATGTCAACTTTGATGGTGCAATCAAAGGTGTCCCCAAGTTTAGCATTTCCCCTTCACTCCAGAAGTGGATGCCACTATAATGAGAGCCTACATCCAAAACGACAACAAATGGGCAACGATTTCAAGAGCCATTGGAACTCCACTCCTAGAAAGTGTTGGCAAGGTGGGCCATCCTTGTCATGGACAATGAGACCTCCAATGGTGAAGATGTGTGTTTAAAGTGGAAGCTAGGTAACGATGTTGATGCCAACCAAGAATTCTCCACCTTTACTATTCCACCAACAATAGCTCTATTATGCAGCATTTTCCTTTTGTTCATCGTTTCATCACCAATTCTTACTGTAGTTGTTCCTTGTACAACCTAAAAAATAGACTTCATGATAAAAATGAAAATGTCAATGGCCATGTGTACTCTAATTTGGCTACAATGAAGTGGTAAGATCATTATTATAATTTTTTCACATGACAACATCATAAGAAGCCTGATTATTAGGTTTCATCTAGCTATATGTCTGCTATTCCATCTGACTATATGTTTATTATGCATCCTTTTAATTTTGTTTAGCCTTTCTATTTTCCGTCATTTTCATTCCACCTCTAGTAAATTTCCAATAGCCATTAAATCAAAGTGCAAACCCTACAATCCAATATAGTATGTCAAACCCTATAATGCAATAAAGTATGTTAAACCCTATAATGCAATATAGTACATTAAATATTATGTTAAATATTGAAACATTGCGAATGGAGGTAATATAATTTACTTTGGTTTATGATTTAGGAATTACATTTATTTATTTATTTTGTATCTACGCTCAGGTTAAGTTGAGTCTAGCCGTGCCAGTGTTGAATGAAAAAACAATCCCTCTTGCCCATTTGTGAGATGAATTATATTAAACCAATTTATTTGTGTTAGCAGTTGAATGAAAAAATGATCCACCTGGATCTGCCCACCTGTGAGATAAATCACATTAATTGATTTGTGTTATTCTTTCTGAAAAGTAATATACTCATTTTGTATCAAAGGAAAGATGTTTACATCATATCCGCTGGCGGAATGATATTGACAAGGCAACTTTTGATACTAATGGAGGTGAAGATGAGCTTGTGGAGGAAGTGCGAGCTACAACCAATGCAGATATTAATTTAAAAGTAGAACTGGTAATTGCGAGCAATGCAGGTGGACAAATGGAAGAATCTGAGATGGTTGTTTCAGAACATCAACCTCTCAAGAGAAAGAGATGTCAAGACAATCCATTTTGTGATAACATAATGATCTATGTGAAGGAGGGTGATGAATGTTCAACTAGGCACCTAGAGTCCACAACTAGAGAGCTTACCTTGGAAGATGCCACTGGATCCAATGCCTAGGCAACCAGAAGAATTTTTGAGACTTCAATGAATTCCAGAACATCTCAGCATGATGTTGTTGAGAAATTCGACGGTCCTGTTTGTGATAGCAAAATGATGTCTATGGAGGGTGGTGATGCATATTCAATTAGGCACCCAGGGGCTACAACTAGACAATTTTCCTCGCAAGAGCCTATTCGTCCAAATGCCAAGGCAGCTAAAAGGTTTCATGGGACTTCGGTGAATTCCAGAACATCTCAGCATGATACTGATCATGTCAATTAGAACTGGTGTGCCGACGATATGTTGTTTAAATCTTATTTTACATTTCTTTTGGTTCTAAACTGTACTAGTGGTATTGGATCCCCTGATAAAGTACCATATTGCTTTTTAAAGTTTATAACAAATTTCTAATGTCTCGTGTTTAACTAGGTTATAAGGAGGATTACAATGGTTTTTAGGAGTTCCGTCATTTGATTCATGAACATTGACGAGAAAATAAAAACTAGAACCGTGTATCGATAATGTATATATTCGTGTTGGCTGAAACTATTGTTATCACGATGATTCTAGAGAGAGTCAAGGAATGATATTAGTTGAATGTAACATGTAAATTGTTGTATTATTGTATTTATTTTGGTATTCCCATCTCAATTTTATTAGTAATTGTAGACTTGTTATCTCTTCTTTTAATAACTGTAGACTTATTATCTCTTCCTTATTGACCAATTCAGATGGTTTGGCAAGCAACATTATAACTTGTCATGGGGATGAGATAAACAGTATACCCTATGGTAAATCATGCTTTTCTGCAGGTGTGTAACTAACCACCACCACTCTTTCTGGAAGCCTCACACATCTAATATGTTGTTAAAATTTAAAGTATATTTGAAATTTCAGGCTGACGTATTGGCCCATGAAATAAAAAGTTGGAAGAAAATACAATGGTATTTTTGACATGTTATTTGAATACCAAAAATTCAAATCAGCTTAAAAGGAAGCTCTCAATTATTATTATTAAATTTATAACTCTAAGAAAATAAAGACAGGGAAAAATTAAATTTACAATATTCTAAAAAAATAAAAACCAAATATATAATAAAGAAAG
>APFE030367292.1:105105-129119 GCA_000404065.3 Pinus taeda
GAGAAAGAGATGTCAAGACAATCCATTTTGTGATAGCATAATGATCTTTGTGGAGGAGGGTGATGATTATTCAACTAGGCACATAGAGTCCACAACTAGAGAGCTTACCTTGGAAGATGCCACTGATTCCAATGCCAAGGCAACTAGAAGATTTTTTGAGACTTCAGTGAATTCCAGAACATCTCAGCATGATGTTGTTGAGAAATTCGACGGTCCTATTTGTGATAGCAAAATGATGTCTATGGAGGGTGGTGATGCATATTCAATTAGGCACCCACGGGCTACAACTAGACAATTTACCTCGCAAGAGCCCATTCGTCCAAATGCCAAGGCAGCTAAAAGTTTTCATGGGACTTCAGTGAATTCCATAACATCTCAGCATGATACTGATCATGTCAATCAGAATTGGTGTGCCGACGGTATGTTTTTTAAAACTTATTTTACATTTCTTTTGGTTCTAAACTGTACTAGTGGTATTGGATAACCTGATAAAGCACCATATTTCTTTTTAAAGTTTTTATAACAAATTTCTAATGTCTCATGTTTAACTATGGTTATAAGGAGGATTACAATGGTTTTTAGGACTTTCGTCATTTGATTCATGAACATTGAGGAGAAAATAAAAACCAGAACCGTGTACAGATAATGTATATATTCATGTTGGCTAAAACTATTGTTATCACGATGATTCTAGAGAGAGTCAAGGAATGATATTAGTTGAATGTACCATGTAAATTCTTGTATTATTGTATTTATTTTGGTATTCCCATCTCAATTTTATTAGTAATTGTAGACTTGTTATCTCTTCTTTTAATAATTTTAGACTTATTATCTCTTCTTTATTGACCAATTCAGATGGTTTGGCAAGCAACATTATAACTTGTCATGGGGATGAGATAAACAGTATACCCTATGGTCAATCATGCTTTTCTGCAGGTGTGTAACTAACCACCACCACTCTTTTTGGAAGTCTCACACATCTAATATGTTGTTAAAATTTATAATATATTTGAAATTTCAGGCTGACGTATTGGCCCATGAAATAAAAAGTTGGAAGAAAATACAATGGTATTTTTGGCATGTTATTTGAATCCAAAAATTGAAATCAGCTTAAAAGGAAGCTCTCAATTATTATTATTAAATTTATAATTCTAAGAAAATAAAGACAGGGAAAAATTAAATTTACAATATTCTAAAAAAATAAAAACCAAATATATAATAAAGAAAGTTGGTTTAGATAAATTAATAATCTACAATTACAAATAAATTAGAGTACACAATTTTTAAAATGGTTGAAAAAGATATATAATTATAAAAAAGTTATAACTAAATAAATTATGAACATCAAACCACAATGGATGCAATCATTTCAGAAGAAAACATTAACACAAGTAATCTATTTATGAATAATTGTCACATGCCAATTTCTACCATGAATGGATCCTAGAATTGTTACCCACTAGACATGCTTCTACAGTTAGCTTCACACTAGAATGCAACCTACATAATAAATCTGTCATTCCATAATAGAGAAAAATTCAAAAATCATTATATCTAAAATAACTGATTTTAATCTCATAACATGTAAGGATTAACACAAAACACATACCATGCAAGTGAATCTCATGAGATTAGATGGAAGCATCATTAAATCTATTAAGACATAAGCATATACTATTCATCAAGCATTCTCATGGCGAAGAAAACTTAAGAACTCTTCTCATAAACAAACTGGAGCTATAACATAGGGAGAGTAAGAATCATCACACAACCATTTCACACATCTGACACCAACTAAAACCTCACTTGGAAGGAGGAGCACCACCACCGAGTCATGAATCACCTATGATTCCCCTCGACCCGAAGATCTTGCCAAGGATAAATTTATTTTCAATTGATCAGTGCACTGGGTATTTAATAGCGTCTTTCATAATTTAGTTGTCATTAGCGGTGTCCTGGTTTTATAGAGTTTTCCATTTGCCTAGTTCTCTTTTGGAAAAACTCGTCTTTATCTCCCATGAAGCTTTTCCTCATAAAATCTTGCCTTTATATCCCGCAAAGATTTTATGTCCGATGGATCTTTAATCCATCAAAGCTTATCTAGAATCACATCTAGAAGCTTTATCATGAAAGATTCATCTCTATCCCATTCCTCATGGGATTTCGCAAGAATCTCCTCTCTCTTGGTGCTCCACCCTTCAAGCGATTTATTTTATTAATTTATTTAATATCACACTTTCTTTTCATATTACATATCACCTAGTTGTCCTCAGCTTAGGTTTACAAATATTTAACACACAAGTGAGGATATCACACCTAGCTTTGACTTAGCTTATGCTTAAAATAATTTAATACACAAGGGAGGGGTATTACAAAATTAAAAAAGAAAAATAAAGTAAAGTAAATCAAATAAAAAGTTTAATTAAAAAAAAAACAAATAAATTAGAATGGAGCTTTATCTCATTTCACAAAAACTAGGGAGTCTAACTAACAATCAAAATGATTTTTTCCAGAATTCAAGGATAAAAATTTAAGTGAATTATTTTTTTTTCCAAAATTCAAGGATAAATTTTTGGGTCATTTTATTTATTAGTTAAATTAGCCTATATCCATCTTAACTTCGAAGCGCCCAAAGGATTGGTAGATCAAGAGTTAGGATGGATCTAGGCTAAGTTAATTTTCCCCTTTAAATAGGATATATTCGACATGATTACCATGGATTCCCAATACCATGAGTCATTTTTATGTTTATTTTATTTTTTTATGTAATTTGACTTAGTGAAAATGTTAAACATTATGTTATAATATTTCTATCATACTAAGCTTAATTACCCTAAAAGAATCCATTGAAAATATTAAATTAATCGACTTATTAAATCATTTTATCTAGTTACTAATTTTGTAGTGCTCTTATTAATTTATTTGTCCACTAGTTAATTTGTTATAAAGATAGACAAACTCACCCCCTTTTCATTAAAGAAACAATTCTAAACTAATGTTAATTTTTAAAAATATAATAATGATTTAATAATTAAAAGAAAACATCAATTTAAAAAACAAAAACAAAAAAACTTAAAATTTCACATTAAACCAAAACTATTTATTAAAAACAATTAAATTCTGTCCACTAATTAACTTTATTGCACTTATTAACAGGTATAAAAGAAATTAACAGATAAATATATTGAATCTCTTTTAATATAATATTTTTTGTAAGTGGAGATTTAGACGATTATTTATATTGTATTTTCAAAATTTCTAGGGAACAATCTCAAAGTAATCTTGTCCGACTTTTGCCGTAGACACTTTACCCACTTTACCCATTATCAGGGGCCTGGATTTCATTAATTGTCTTACTTTTGGGGTGGACACCTTACCCACTTTACCTATTCCACTTATTAGGTTTTATAAAAATAAAATAATAAATCAATATATTCAATCGGAGTTGTCTATAATGCGACTTTTTGGAGATTTTGGTGACGGAATCCGGCGGAAGAAATGAGGTTAAATCTTGATTTTTAGCAGTTAAAATGTGTTTTTTAACTGCATATTTGGATTTAGCGCCCTGAAAAACCCCTGGGAAACATTGATTGTGCAGAAACTAGCTATCAAACTTGGGATTCCAATAAATTGCTGCCGCATTATGACCTGAAAAATCCGCCAAAAAAGCTTTCAAAAAGTCGCGTTATAGACTACTGCTATTCAATCTCTTTTAATATAATTATTTTTGTAATTGGAGATTTCCATAGTTATTTATATTGTTGAGTCCGTTGAGTAAAGTGTCTATTTTTAATAGGAAATTTTTAACAAAACCTTTCAAAATTTAAAAAAATATAATTTCGCTTTATTCAATAAAAAATTAAATGAACATTTTCATACCTAATATAACCCTATAAGGTGAATTAATACACTTCAAAAACTTCAAAAAATTAAAAAAAAAATAACCCTATCAATATATAATAAATATGAAAACACCAAAAAATTATATAAATATAATAATGGTGAGTAATATACTTCCCAAAAAAAACTATCAATAAGATAATAAATAAATTTAATAATAAATATTAAAGCACCAAACAAATATATTAAATATAACAACTAACTTACTAACCTTCCATCTTCCCGCTTGGTGTTGGTAAAGTTTCAACCAATTTAAAGCTGTACCTCTCCTCACCACCATGATCACACCATTCCTATAAATATGTGCCAGTGAGGGTCTGTTGTAAAATTGAATTTTTAACTTTATCTCTCATAGTATCGTTCTAGTGAGAGTCTGTCCCAGAATTTTTAACTTTCTATGGTGCTATCGTTATAGTGAGAGTCTGTTGCAGAATTTTTAACTTTCTATTGTGCTATCGTTCTAGTGAAAGTCTGTTGCAGAATTTTTAACGGTTGAAGATCTTGCAAGCGAGAGCATTTTGGGTGTTAAAGGAGTCCCTTTGTTTCGCTCAAAGATGAAGAACGCTGTAATGAACAATCCAACTTCTAATACCATCTTAATAGGGTGCGTTTCCCTTTCACTTTTTACTGTTATTGAACAGTGTAATGAGAAATTCGACTGCTAATACCATCTTGCGTTTTCCTTTCATTTTTTTACTGTTATAATACCTGCCCATGGCATGGTATATATCGTTGCCACTAGCATTAGTTTGAACCAAAACAATAAGTTTAATATAAAAAAAAAATTATTCATATCCTTTTTGGGCTTATCAGATATTGACAACTCCATTCATACAGTTTGGAGTCTTATTGCTGGTGATATAGATAAATACATAAACCAAAATTCTAACCGTGAAACTACTTAATGCTAGGTTAAGACTCCTTCATAGTAACAATGGATCCTCCTAACTTTCGCTCTGCAAATACATTTGCGTCAACAAACCGCATCCGCTGAGGACTGTGCCGGGCGAGTGGCCCCGAGTGGAAATTCTCCGCATCCGCTGAGGACTGTGCCGGGCGAGTGGCCCCGACTGGTAATTCTCTTCTGGCACTAACCCCTGGATTGGCGCTCATATAATCTACTTTTTCAGTTTCCTACGAGAGCTTCCTAATGTTTCCTGTTATTTACGTTTCCCACAAACTTAGTATCCTAACGTTTTCAAAGAGCCATTGAGTAAGTGGAAACCAATGGATAAAGCCATGAGAATGTATAAAACAGTAAAAACAGAGGATGTAGAGGTTGTAGAAGTAACAGAGGCAAGAGAGCAGGAGTGAGACAACATCAGATGAATAGTGTGGAGCAGCATACCTGTTTATACGAAGGTTGGGTTGGAGCCCAAGATGTTGGATCCTCAAAACTGAACTGGATTGAAGTCATTGGGCGTAGGTGCTCCTAAGTGAAGAACCACTGCAAAACAGAGTTGGTTCTCTGGAGGTTGGAGCCTCACTGATGTCCAAGTTAGAGCTTAGCAATTATTCACAATCACATTTTTACTTATATTGTATTTATTTCATTGCACTTTCTTGAGTTTTAATAAAAGCATTAATTTCAGCTGTTGATTTATATGTTCTATGTATACATACACATATCTATATATGTTGTTCGTAATCACTAGAACAATTGAAAACTAAATAAATAAATAAATAATAAGAAACACTGATTCACCCCCCTCTCAGTGTTTCCAACAGTATTGTTACCATTTTCCAATTCCTTAGGCATGGTCAAAGGAATACTGATATGAACTTCAAACCACAACGGATGCAATCATTTCAGAAGAAAACATTAACACAAGTAATCTATTTATGAATAATTGTCACATGCCAATTTCTACCATGAATGAGTGCTAGAATTGTTACCCACTAGACATGCTTCTACAGTTAGCTTCACACTAGAATGCAACCTACATAATAAATCTATCATTCCGTAATAGAGAAAAATTCAACCATCATTATATCTAAGATAACTGATTTTAATCTCATAACATGTAAGGATTAACACAAAACACATACCATTCAAGTGAATCTCATGAGATTAGATGGAAGCATCATTAAATCTATTAAGACATAAGCATATACGATTCATCAAGCATTCTCATGGCTAAGAAAACTTAAGAACTCTTCTCATAAACAAACCGGACCTATAACATAGGGAGAGTAAGAATCATCATACAACAATTTCACACATGTGACACCAACTAAAACCTCACTTGGAAGGAGGAGCACCACCACCGAGTCATGAATCACCTCTGATTCCCCCAAGCCGAAGATCTTGCCAAGGATAAATTTATTTTCAATTGATGAGTGCACTGGGTATTTAATAGCGTCTTTAATAATTTAGTTGTCATTACTGGTGTCCTGCTTTTATAAAGTTTTCCATTTGACTAGTTCTCTTTTGTTAAAACTCGTCTTTATCTCACACTAAGCTTTTCCTCATAAAATCTTGCATTTATCTCCAGCTAATATTTTATGTCTGATGGATCTTTAATCCATCCAAACTTATCTAGAATCACATCTAGAAGCTTTATCATGAAAGATTCATCTCTATCCCATTCCTCATGGGATTTGGCAAGAATCTCCTCTCTCTTGGTGCTCCACCCTTCAAGCGATTTATTTTATTCATTTATTTAGTAACACACTTTCTTTTCATATTACATATCACCTAGGTGTCCTCAGCTTAGGTTTATAAACATTTAACACACAAGTGAGGATATCACACTTAGCTTTAACTTAGCTTATGCTTAAAATAATTTAATACACAAGAGAAGGGTATTACAAAATTAAAAAAGAAAAATAAAGTAAAGTAAATCAAATAAAAAGTTTAATTAAAAAAAACAAATAAATTAAAATGGAGCTTTATCTCAATTCACAAAAACTAGGGAGTCTAACTAACAATCAAAATGATTTTTTCCAAGTATAAATTTTTGAGTAATTTTATTTATTAGTTAAATTAGCATATATCCATTGCAGAATTGAATTTTTAACTTTATCTCTCATCGTATCGTTATAGTGAGACTCTGTCGCAGAATTTTTAACTTTCTATGGTGCTATCGTTCTGGTGAGAGTCTGTTGCAGAATTTTTTACTTTTTATTGTGCTATCGTTCTAGTAAGAGTCTGTTCCAGAATTTCTAATGGTCGAATATCTTGCAAGCGAGAGCATTTTGGGTGTTAAAGGACTCCCTGTGTTTCGCTCGAAGATGGAGAACGCTGTAATGAACAATCCAACTGCTAATACCATCTTAAGAGGGTGCGTTTCCCATTCACTTTTTACTCTTATTGAACAGTGTCACGAGAAATTCGACTGCTAATACCTGCGTTTTCCTTTCATTTTTTTTTACTGTTATTATACCTGCCGACGGCATGGTATATATCGTTGTCACTAGCATTAGTTTGAACCAAAACAATAGGTTTAATATAAAGTCTTTTTTATTCATATGTTCATTGGGCTTATTGCCGGTGATATAGATAAATACATAAACCAAAATTCTGACTGTGAAACTAATTAATGCTAGGTTAACGCTCTTTCATAGTAACAATGGATCCTCCTAACTTCCGCTGTGCAAATACATTTGCGTCAACAAACCGCATCCGCTGAGGACTGTGCCGGGCGGGTGGCCCCAGCTGGAAATTGTCCTGGCACTAACCCCTGGACTGGCGGTCATATAATCTATTTTTTCAGTTTCTTAATGTTTCCTGTTATTTATGTTTTCCACAAACTTAGTATGCTAACGTTTCCTGCTATTTATGTTTTCCACAAACTTCAACAAAAATGGAGAAAAAAACAGCGAGCGCATTAGCATTTTTCAAGTCCATAAAAGAAAAGTTAACTCTCACTGCAAATTTCAACAACAGGGATGCTCGCTTACTATTTTATCTGGAAAACACAGAGGCTTTGCAGCTGCACAAATCTCCCTGCGAAATCTCCAGAGCCCCACACCACCAACCAAATTTGTTCGCAGCGGCAATTACAAACAAACCGAAACGTTGAGCCATGGGTGACCAAGTGAACTCATAAACCCCACATACCGCAGAGGAATCCAGAAAGATACCATCCGACCCTATAATCGTCGGCAGGGTGTTGGAGCGGTGATTCTTCCAACAAGGGGAGAATTTCCAGCCGGGGCCACCCGCCCGTCACAGTCCTCAGCGGACGCGGTTTGTTGATGCAAATGTATTTGCGCAGCGGAAGTTAGGAGGATCCATTGTTACTATGAAGGAGCCTTAACGTAGCATTAATTAGTTTGACGGTTAGAATTTTGGTTTATGTATTTATCTATATCACCGGCAATAAGACTAGGAACTGTATGAATGGAGTTGTCAATATCTGATAAGCCCAAAGAAGATATGAATAAAAAAAACTTTATAATTAAACTTATTGTTTTGGTTCAAACTAATGCTAGTGGCAACGATATATACCATGCCGTCCGCAGGTATAATAACAGTAAAAAATGAAAAGAAAACGCAAGATGGTATTAGCAGTCGAATTTTTCATTACACCGTTCAATAACAGTACAAAGTGAAAGGGAAACGCACCCTCTTAAGATGGTATTAGCAGTTGGATTATTCATTACATCGTTTTCCATCTTCGAGCGAAACACGGGGACTCTTTAACACCCAAAATGCTCTCGCTTGCAAGATCTTCAACCGTTAAAAATTCTGCAACAGACTCTCACTGGAACGAAAACACAATAAAAAGTTAAAAATTCTGCAACAGACTTTCACTAGAACGATAGCACCATAGAAAGTTAAAAATTCTGCGATTAGACTCTCACAAATTCAATTCTGCAACAAACCCTCACTGGCAGATATTTATAGGAATGGTGTGATCACGGTGGTGAGGAGAGGTACCGCTTTAAATTGGGTGAAACTTTACCGACACAAAGCTGGAAGATGGAAGGTTATAAGCTAGTTGTTATATTTAATATATTTTTTTGGTGTTTTAATATTTATTGTTAAATTTATTTATTATCTTATTTATAGTTCTTTGGAAGTATATTAACTCACTTTATTATATTTAATATAATTTTTTGGTGTTTTCATATTTATTATTAAATTTATTTATTATCGTTATTTTTTTGTTTTCTTTTTAATTTTTTGAAGTGTATTAATTCACCTTATAGGGTTATATTAGGTATGAAAATGTTCATTTAATTTTTTATTCAATAAAGCGAAATTATATTTTTTTAAATTTTGAAAGGTTTTGTTAAAAATTTCCTGTCCAATTTTTCCGATAGGCACTTTATTCAACGGACTTAACAATATAAATAACTATGGAAATCTCCAATTACAAAAATAATTATATTAAAAGAGATTGAATAGATTTATTTATTATTTTATTTTTAAACTTAATAAGTGGAATAGGTAAGGTGGTTAAAATGTCCACCCCAAAAGTCGGACAATTAATGAAATTCAGGCCCCTAATAATGGGAAATTTTGAAAATACAGTATAAACAATCGTCTAAATCTCCACTTACAAAAAATATTATATTAAAAGAGATTCAATATATTTATTTGCTAATTTCTTTTTATACGTGTTAATAAGTGAAATAAAGTTAATTAGTAGATATTTAATATTCAGAATTTAATTGTTTTAATAAATAGTTTTGGTTTAATGTGAAATTTTAAGTTTTTTTGTTTTTGTTTTTTAAATTGATGTTTTCTTTTAATTATTTAAATCATTATTATATTTTTAAAAATTAACATTAGATTAGAATTGTTTCTTTAATGAAAAGCGGCTCAGTTTGTTTGTTTTTATAACAAATTAACTAGTGGACAAATAAATTAATAAGAGCACTACAGAATGAGTAACTAGATAAAGTGATTTAATAAGTCGATTAATTTAATATTTTCAATGGATTCTTTTAAGGTAATTAAGCTTGGTATGATAGAAATATTGTAACATAATGTTTAACATTTTGACACAGTCAAATTACATAAAAAAATAAAATAAACATAAACATGACTCATGGTATTGGGAAACCATGGTAATCATGTGGAATATATCCTATTTAAAGGGGAAAATCAAATTAACCTAGATCCATCCTAACTCTTGATCTACCAATCCTTTGGTGCTTCGAAGTTAAGATGGATATAGGCTAATTTAACTAATAAATAAAATGATCGAAAAAATTATCATTGAATTTTGGAAAAAAAATAATTCACTTAAATTTTTATTCTTGAATTCTGGAAAAAATCATTTTGATTGTTAGTTAGACTCCCTAGTTTTTGTGAATTGAGATAAAGATCCATTCTAATTTATTTGTTTTTTTTTAATTAAACTTTTTATTTGATTTACTTTACTTTATTTTTCCTTTTTAATTTTGTAATACCCCTCCCTTGTGTATTAAATTATTTTAAGCATAAGCTAAGTTAAATATAGGTGTGATATCCTCACTTGTGTGTTAAATGTTTGTAAACCTAAGCCGAGGACAACTAGGTAATATGAAATATGAAAAGAAAATGTATTATTAAATAAATTAATAAAATAAATCGCTTAAAGGGTGGAGCAACAAGAGAGAGGAGATTCTTGCGAAATCCCATGAGGAATGGGATATAGATGAATCTTTCATGATAAAGCTTCTAGATGTGATTCTAGATAAGCTTGGATGGATTAAAGATCCATCAGACATAAAATATTTGCTGGAGATAAAGGCAAGATTTTATGAGGAAAAGCTTCGTGGGAGATAAAGACGAGTTTTTCCAAAAGAGAACTAGGCAAATGGAAAACTCTATAAAAGCAGGACACCGCTAATGACAACCAAATTATGAAAGACACTATTAAATACCCAGTGCACTGATCAATTGAAAATAAATTTATCCTTGTCAAGATCTTTGGCTTGGGGGGAATCAGAGGTGATTCATGACTCGGTGGTGGTGCTCCTCGTTCAAAGTGAGGTTTTACTTGGTATCAGATGTGTGAAATGGTTGTATGATGATTCTTACTCTCCCTATGTTATAGCTCCAGTTTATTTATGAGAGGAGTTCTTAAGTTTTCTTTGCCATGAGAATGCTTGATGAATAGTATATGCTTATGTCTTAATAGATTTAATGATGCTTCCATCTAATCTCATGAGATTCACTTGCATGGTATGTGTTTTGTGTTAATCCTTACATGTTATGAGATTAAAATCAGTTATCTCAGATATAATGATGGTTGAATTTTTTCTCTATTATGGAATGACAGATTTATTATGTAGGTTGCATTCTAGTGTGAAGCTAACTGTAGAAGCATGTCTATTGGGTAACAATTCTAGGACCCATTCATGGTAGAAATTGACATGTGACAATTATTCATAAATAGATTACTTGTGTTAATGTTTTCTACTGAAATGATTGCATCCGTTGTGGTTTGAAGTTCATATCATTATTCCTTTGACCATGCCTAAGGAATTGGAAAATGGTAACTATACTGTTGGAAATACTGAGAGGGAGGTGAATCAGTATTTCTTATTATTTTTTTATTCTTATTATTTATTTATTTATTTTTAAATTGTTCTAGTGATTGCCAACAACATATATAGATATGTGTATGTATACATAGAACATAGAAATCAACAGCTGAAATTAATGTTTTTATTAAAACTCAAGACAATGCAATGAAATAAATAAAATATAAGTATAAATTTGATTGTGAATAATTGCCAAGCTCCAACTTGGACTTCAGTGAGGCTCCAACCTCCAGAGAACCAACTTTGTTTTGTAGTGGTTTTGCACTTAGGAGCACCTGCCCCCAATGACTTCAATCCAGTTCATTTCTGAGGCTCCAACCCAACCTTTGTATAAACAAGTATGCTGCTACACACTATTCAGCTGAGGTTGTCTCACTCCTGCTCTCCTACCTCTGCTACTTCTACTGCCTCTATAGCCTCTACTGCTTCTACTACCTCACACTCTAGTTCTTCACCACACCAACAACAACAACAGTTCTTTGTTTTTACTGTTTTATACATTCTCATGCCTTTGTCCATTCATTTCCACTTACTCAATGGCTCTTTGGCTTCCTCCTTGCTTGCTTGAGCTTTGGCTTCCTCAACACTCTCTCGACCTTCTGGCTTCCCTCCTCCATTTGCTTTAGCTTCCTCATGTTTACCTTCGATTGATGTGCTGAAAATATAATGTCATCGTGGAGAAATTGGTATTTCAGTAACGCCGAATTTGGTGTTTCAGCAACACCAAAATTGGTGTTTTTGCAAATTTTTCACAAGTGTTCAACAACTGCAGAAAAGGTTGGTGTTTTAGCAATGGAGAAATTGGTGTTTCAGAAATTTTTCTCCAAGTGTTTCAACAGTGTTCAACAGCTACAGTAGACTTCACCAGCGTTCACCAGCAACTTCATACAACGCTTAACCACCTCTGCTCCTCTTGGCTCCTTTTGGCTTCGATGGCTCTGTGTGCTCCTCTTCCTTGGCTCTGTCTCCTTCCTTGAATATTGCTATATTGACATCAATGACAATCTATGTCCAACATATAGCTGGCAAATGGTTTTGGTTCTGAGTCTGAAATCATGAAGCTCGATATTAATTTTATTTAATCCATATAATAAGATGGTATAATTCCTTTAACGAAATAGTCCTTGATGGTAAAAAGATCTATGGTATGTATACGAAATAAGGTTTGATCATCATTCTTTTTGTTGCTTAAGAGTAATCTTATGATGAAAATTACTGTGGCAATTGGGGCCTGCTCCTTCCCCACGTGGGTATTAACTCTTCCTTAATGTGTCATCCTTGCAATCAATTCCCTCATGTGATGATTTATTCCATGGAATCAGTTGTTCAATTTGATGTTTGGAGAGTGTTTTGCTCGAGTTTGGAAGCTTGTGCAACAAATTTAGGTCGTGAGGAGTTTGGATGTGTTCGAGACTAGTGCCATGGTGGCTCTATGGAGTTTCAACCTTGGCTAAGGGACACCTTGGGAAACTATGGTTTTTTGGTTTGGGTTGGGTTTTGTCTACTAGTCTACCCCTAAGATCCTAGAACCTGAGAAGATGGTGTCTGACATAGTATCCACATCATTTTAGGTCTTAGGTAATCCTCACATCTTTGGAAACTTTGGGTTCCTCCTCAGGTGTGTGGGGTAAAGTCTCTCTATCTCTCACATCCTTTGCATTCTTACTTTGTTGCAAGGTTTTGTATTTGTATGTTGGTGTACCCTATGTTGTAGCCTCATTGTTCATAGTTCCTCCTACACTACAATGGTGTGAAGGCGATACCTGGACCTCTGGTAAGTTTCGTAGGGAGTCTGAGAGTGTGTTCTAGGTCCAAGGCACTAAAATTACTCCTCTTCTCAACCGGGGTTGTATTTTCTATTCTAGTAAATTCCTTGGGTCGTTGGTGGGGCATGTCCCATCTAGGCCTCTCGCCTGGTTGTCTTTCCCTTCTTGTTCCCATTGTGTTAGTCTTTTGATATCTTTTCAATTGGGGAAAGGATTCTATGGTATCTGGTTTTGTATTGTTTCTTGTAGGTACGTGAACATATTCTTCTTGGTCTTCACCCTTAGCCAACTATTAGCCTCTCTCAATTTTGGTATGCCCAAGCAACGGGGCCAACCCCATTGAGGGAGTGGCCAGGATGCCCTGGATGGCACCCTGAGCCTGGACACAAATCATCCTTCACCAACTCAACTAGCCACGAAATAGAGGGTGCATAAGATACTTCTCTTGCTCTCTCTCTAGGCCACTTGGAGGCCTCTACTTCTATGGAATCCATTGTTGAGCAGCTACGACACATCCAAATTGATTTGGACATATTCAAGGAATGCTAGTATGATGATCAAAATGAAATATCGACATATCTTACTAATATTCAATACAATCAAAATGAAATTATGGCTCAGCTAGATAGTCTCCATCGTAGTCATTGTCGCACCAATGATCATCATTGCAGCTTGGAAGCACGAGTGAAACATTTCCACATTCATGATCATGTTGGTTACTTTGCATCTCCCCATGAACTTCCCCCTTGCCCCCCTCCTTGATATGTTGTTGTCAATTTTGGTCTCCCTTTTTGTTATTCCTAGTATGCTACAGTTTCAATGCCTTACGAAAATAATGTATGTGAAGTGCCCATTTTGGTATCCTCTAGTCCCCAATATCAAAATTTGTGGTCGTAATTAGAGTGCGAGGACTATTGAGACCGATTTTGTATGCTATTCTATTTTAAATTTCTAATGAAAGATTTTTTATCAACAAGAAAAATAACAAAATTAAAAATAAAGCTATAATTTAATTAGTGTTTGTGATTTTTAAAATTTTAGCAATGTGAGATGTGTCAAGATGTAAGTGTTTTGATGTTGATTATTGATTTATGGCTATAGGAATTTACTCTCCATTTAATTTCTATGGCTACGGTAGAATTCATCTTGGTTTATAAAGTGTTGATCACCATGATATAATGTGTGCGTATTGTTTTTCTAAAAAAAAATGATTTCAATGGTTAATAAACTCATTAAATTATTTGTGCCTTGTTATTTGAATTCGTCGAAGCATTATATTCCCTTGAACACAAAAAGATATATATCCTTGACAAAGAAGATGAAACCTAGAGACTAAAGAGGCGTCTTATCTAGATCTCATAAGGAGAAAATAATACTATTTTTTTCCACAATTATGCCAACCATCATTGGAATGTGAAAACTATATGCTATATGAAAGAAATTGAGGGGGATTGTTTCTCATCCCTTTAGAATATTTCTCAACTTGGTGTTTAATTCTTTAAATCGCTTTTCACTCACCCTAGAGGATGCCCTATTTTAGAGCTGCTACGTTTGTTATCTATATTTCCTCCTTTCATCTCCAAGGACATGAATGCTTCACTTTTGCAAGAAGTCATTGAAGGGGAAGTTCAAATAGCCCTTTTACCCATGCAAAAGGAGAAAAGTCTCAATTTGAATCATATGAGAATGGAATTCTTTGTGCTGTTTTTATTTGATCAAAGAGGATGTATTAAAGGTTATTTAGAGAATCTAAGAGGTCAAGCTTGGTATTCGGTGCCATTAATTTTTTTTTGTTGCCCTAATTACTATGATGTAGGAGGTGTATTTTTTCGATGATTTCTACCCTATCTCTGGTTGCAATGTGGCTTATAAGTTGATATCCAAAATCATTGTAACTAGACTGAAGCCTATTCTAAGTGTGATAGAGGTAGAATGCCCCATTTAAACTACACCAAAAGATATGCAAATGATTTTTTTTCTTCACCCATGATGTCTATTGATGAGTGACCACATTTCGTCCAAACCCTATTTGCCATGCAGTCATAACTTGGCTATGATACCACCGATCCAAATCTTAGGGTGAAAGATCTGAGAAACTTGAATGGCCAAAGAAAAGAATAAACCACCCAAATAAATTCTTCATTAAAATAAAAGAAAACAATTATACCATGGGTAACTCGCATGGGTGGATGCAACTTCCCATTCAGATCATGTAAGATGAACAACAACATAGGTATTTCCACTACAGTTATGAAAAATAATTGAGGAGGTTATTCTTTATTCATTGATGTTGTTAGTTTTGACTAAAGAACAAGGAGAGATGAACCATGGCCATAACATGGTGTGGTGTCAACTAGAGTAGATGGTTAACTTTTGTTTGGAGTTACACTAATAAATCACTATTGATAGTACTATGTGGTCCATCGATGGTGAAAACTTGATTGCAAGAAGGCATGAGAGGGTTTGATTAATGATGGGATGTGGCATGTTTAACACTAATGTTAATGATGGCTTGATATTCCTGGTGCCCAAAAAAATGCTTGTATAATTTGACCCCATTCCCATCACAATAGATAGAAATCTTCAATGTAGGCACACCAAATAGATATTGGACCAAATAGGTGATCCGAATTGGATCCATAAAAGACTGTCAAAGAACCATGATTGTATCAAGATGAAACAAATCTTTGAAGAATCCAAAACAACATAAAAAACACCCTGAATCAGTGGCAATGGAATCCAGCGTGGAACGACGAGGACCTTGGTCAAAGCACACTAACCGAGGCCCATGGAGACTGTAGAGGAGGTCATAGTAGCCCCTAAGAGCCCCATATTGGGAAAAGGAGGTAATTTTCGATGTGCAATTAGCAGCGCTAATCGTGCATCACTGGGCGAATAGGGAAAAAATGGAGGAGCCTTAAGCACTGGGTCGCGTTGGGAGCCGGAGAACCATGGGTGGAGAAACAAAAAGTGCTAACATATGAAGGTGGGACCCACACTTTGGAAAATCGACAATATTGATAGGGGCATCGTCAAACAGTAAACGGTTTTGGAGAAAGCGGAGCAATCCCACTCAACGATCGATGCATGGCAGCGGAGGTGAGAGAAAACCGCCGTTGATCGCGCATTATCAGTTGAGCAAGTCAATTGCGCGGGACGTGCATATGATGTTGGATTTGGAGGAGCCCAGATCAGATGGCTAAGATTGCGCCCGATAGAAAGAAGCAGAATCGACAAGGAATTAAGCCACGTTCTAAAGGGATTTGGAATATGTTTGACTACCACGGTGGAGGAAGGACGCATCCACGACACAACTGGAGAAATGAACCAATGAGCAGGCTGGCATTGCTCAGATGGGGACATGTGGCCACTCCCTGAATGTTCAAGCTGATGCCAAACAGGGAACTTCAAGCGCAGCTGCAGAAGGTGAATCGACAAAGGTGGAAGAGGAATCGAGCGGGCATGGGTTCGAATGAAAAAAAGCCATGAATAGAGATAGAATACATAGTCAAGTTAGAGTTAAGTCGGAGAGATGAGAAGAAAGACCAGAATCCGGAGAGGAGGACGGAATATACAAATAAGAAGGTAGAAAAGCAAGAGAAGAGCATAAAGAGACAGAGGGTCGAGCTGACCAGTGACAGCATTGAGCACTAGAGCTTGAAGATTCAAGCCATACCATAGGGGAATCTATCCAGACTGAGTGTCACATTTAGCTTTGTCCATTGTAGACCCTAAGGTCACAGAGCTGGTAGGAAGAAGAAAAGTCTATGCACTCTAGTGGCTTGGGAAATCCAAGAACCACCTTGCCAAGCAAAACCTACTTCAGGAGAACTCACATTGAGTCCCTGCATTGTAATTCTTTGCTAAAGGCACAATAAAACAAGGCCACCACTGAAAGATGGACTGGAGATGTAGCCCTAGAGAATAGGGTGAACTCCTTATTAAAATTGCTTGTGTCTTTGTGATTGCTTGTTGTATTTCTATGTTGTCTTTCCATTTAAATGTCTGTGTATTGGCAATCTGATCGATCCGTTGCTTAAATAACACAGAACACACACCAGCACATGAGTCTATAATAGCTTTTGTTTAATAAATCTTTAAATGATGTCCCTCATAGGGAAATTATCAGATCAAATGGTATCAGAGTAGTAGGCTGTCAGGTTAGACAATCTTCTATTGCTTTAGCTATGAATGCTCACTAGATCAAAGCTCAAATTAGGAGAAGGAGAGTTTGTGGAACCTAATCTTGAAATTGGGAGAGTCTATCCTCAAAAGACAATGTCAAAGGAAGGTTCGATAGGGCCAGACCCTCAATTCATACAAAGTTTCCTATCCATAAATTCTATGGTAGAAGAAATGTATAGGGACTTTAGAAAGCATAAGGATGAAGATTCATGAGGCTCGAAGCAAGACAAAGAAGCGGGTGAATCTCATTCCCATGACCACTCAAAAGGGAAAGGGAATGAAGAAAGCTTTCCTACACCTACTAATAGCCCCGTGCATAATAAGAAAACCTCTTTGATTCAACTAGATGTTAAATTCGATTTGCCTATATATGATGGCGAGCTAAATGCTGAAAAGTTGGACAATTGGATTAGAAAAATTGATGTATATTGCAAGGTGCAGAACATAGACTCAGACAAAAGTAAGATTCAGCTGGCAAGCCTACGCCTAGGAGGCACTGCCTTGGTTTGGTGGGAAGGCAGAACCCAAGATGATATGAAGAAGCATGGAAAGACCATCTCTATCTGGAGTGAATTTGTTGCTGTAATCAAAAAGCAGTTTCATCCATTGGCCTACATGCAACAAGCCATGATGAGTTCACAAACTCTTCGGCAGTTGAAAGGGAAAAGTGTGTAAGGTTATACTCAAGAGTTAAAAAAGAGAGCATTGATGTTGGGTATCTCATTAGACTCACTAGAAACTCTTTTGAAGTACATTGGTGGTGTACACAGCTACATGAGGCATACCATCCTCATGTTTAATCCCACTAGTATAGATTAGGTATTTGTACAAGCTACTCATCTAGAAACTAGAGGAAAGAATGGAAATCTAGAAGTTGGGGACCATCCCAACCCATTGTAAGCAAGAGCAAGGAGAAAAGAAAGCAGAAGTGGAAAGAAAGGAAGGCTAACACTGCACAGAAAAGCAAAGCTTTATGCACTCACTGTAAAAAGGATGGGCATGATGATGATCATTGTTGGATTCTGCATCTAGAGTTGAGACCTAAGAAGTCAGAAGGCAAGAAGAAGAAGACTACTACAGCTATTCAGAAAGATTTGGGGTCAGACTCGGGAAATGAAATAATCATTGCAGCCACAGGTATAAAAGCTAAGAATTCTAAAGCATCTTCTAGTAATTCTTCTCAATCTTTTATTGACGAAGAACATGAGAGAAAAAGACATGAGCTTTTCCATATTCGAGTTGTTTCCAAAAATCAAAAGATTAATACCTTGTTTGAGAGTGGCTCACAAGTAAATCTAATTTCTGAAGCAATTGTAAAGAAATTGAGATTAGCAACTACACCTCATAAGAAACCATACCCATTAGGATGGTTGAATGATAAAGCACAACTACAAGTGACTAGACAGTGCAAACTCAAGTTTTCTTTTCGGTCAGCATTTGTAGGTGAGCTTGAGTTACACGTAATTCCTTTTGATATGTGTGGAATTGTTTTAGGAAGTCCTTACTTGTATGATAGAAAGGCTATTTTCTACAGAGCTGAGAACAAGTATCTACTTGTTAAAGGTGGAATCGAATACTTTGTAAGAGCTCATAAGCTCAAGAATAATTATACTCTTATAAACTCACGACAAATGAAAAGCATGATAAATTCATGCAAATAGTTCTTACTGATGGTTGTAAAGGAAAAGAAACCTGATAAAACCAATGTATTTGAGGGCTGTAATATTGATCAGCAAGCCGATATATAAAAGATTGTTTCAGAGTATGATGTCTTGTTCCAAGAACCTAAAGGTCTGCCACCCAAAAAGGGAATAGTACATGATATTATTTTGCAGTAAGATGTTCCATTGCCTAACATTAGGATATATAGGTTGTCTGCTTTAGAGAATGCTAAAATCAAGAGGCAAGTGTAGGAGTTGCTCGAGAAAGGGTTCATCAGGCCTAGCACATCACCATGTGGGTCACCGATTGTTTTGGTGAGAAAGAAAGATGGCTTGTGGAGAATGTGCATTGACTACCGAGCGCTGAATAAGATAACGATAAAAAATCGTTATCCCCTTCCTCGCATAGATGATCTTTTAGATCAATTGAAGGAAGATGTTTATTTCACCAAGCTGGATTTTCACAGTGGGTACCATCATGTCAGAGTTGTAGAGCAAGATGCAGGGAAGACTGATTTCAAAATAAAGCAGGGATTGTATGAATGGCTGGTTATGCCTTTTGGCTTAACCAATGCCCCTAATACTTTCATGAGATTAATGAATGATGTATTCAGACCTTTTCTTGATGAATTTGTTATTGTGTATTTGGAAGACATTCTGATTTTTAGTAAAACGTGGGAAGAACATTTAAGGCATGTTAAGCAGACATTAGATGTTTTCAAAAGAGAAAAACTTTATGTTAAACTCTCCAAATGTGAATTTGGAAAAACCTCTCTAAATTATTTGGGTCATATAGTAGGGGGAGGTGAATTGAAAATACATGCCTCTAAAGTGGCAGACATCATAAACTGGTCTAAACCCAAGTCTGCTACAGAAGCGAGAAGCTTATTAGGAGCAGCACAATATTGGAGGAAGTTCATTTCAAATTTTTCCTCAATTGCAGCTCCCTTACATGCTTTGATAGGATTGAACAAGGTGTTTCAGTGGGGAGGCAAACAACATAAAGCCTTTGACACCTTGAAAGAAAAAATTAGTACAACACCTGTACCAGCACTGCCAGATCTACAAAGACCATTTGAGATCCAAACTAATGCCAGTGACTATGCCATGGTAGCATTGTTGACACAGTAGGGTAAACCCATATGTTATCATTATGAGACTTTTAATCCTACAGTAGTTAACTATCCTACCTCTGATAAAGAATTGTATACATTAATTCAGAGTGTGAAAAAGTGGAAACATTACTTAATGGGCAAAGAGACAGTAATACACACTGATCATCAGCCACTTCAATAGCTACACTCCCAAACTAAGTTGCAACAATCAAGACATTATAGATGGATGGGTTTTCTACAACAATTTCATTTAGTCATTAGATATAGAAAGGGCATACACAACAAGGTTGCATATATGTTACCTAGACCCATTATAAATGTATCTACCATACTTAAGCATAATTCTGTGCTGCATGAAAGCTACATAGAACAATATGCTCAGGAAATGGACTTTCAAGATGTATATGCAACTTTGATTCAAGGCAAAAGAGTAGAAGAATTGGACTATCACGTGAAGGACCGACTCTTATATCATTGTGTGAAACTCTGCATTCCACAAACTGAGAGAGCAAAGATAATTAGGAAAGCATAGACTTCTCTAATATCAGGCCACTTTGGAGTAAGTAAAATAGTTGCACAACTGCAAAGGTTCTGTTATTGGCTGAAAATGAATGAGACGGTTTCTAGATATGTAAAGGGGTGTGCTATGTGTGCTAAAAGAAAGCCTAGCAATAGAAAACTAGGCTTGTACACTCCCTTGCCAGTTCCTTCTCACCCTTGGGAAAGCATTTCCATGGATTTCATTGGAGGACTACCCAAATCTAGGAAAGGTCATGATTATCTATATGTTGTTGTGGATAGGTTCAACAAAATGTGTATTTTGATACCCTGTAGTAAATAGATTACAGTTGAACAAACTGCAAAGTTATTCTTTGAACATGTATGGGTTCATTTTGGATTGTCCACTTCCATTGTATCTGATAGAGACACCCGATTTGTGGGGAATTTTTGGTCGCGTTTGTGGGAACTAATGGAAACCAAGTTAAAGAAAAGCACAACTTTTCATCCAAAAACAGATGGCCAGACAGAATTGGTTAAAAGGATGGTGATCTAGTTACTGAGGGGATATTGCAGAAAACACCCTAAGCTTTGGATGAACACTTGTGTTATGTGCAACATGCTCACAATAGAGACAAACACTCTTCTACATAGAGATCTCCTTTTGAGACCTGTTTTGGTTTCATACCAAGGTCCCCTTTGGATTTTTTTTTGGTAAAGATACCATGGTTGATGGACATAGTGATGTGTACAAGGAAACTAGGTTCATTAAACAAATCCAGGAGATCCACCAGGCAGTATAGGAACAACTGGAAAAGAGCCAGGCCAAGTACAAGGCTAGGCATGATAAGATTCGGATGGAGCATAGTTTTCAAGATGGAGACCAAGTTTGGTTGTATATCAGCAAGGACAAGATGCAAGGTGAAGGTAAAAAGCTAAAACCTATCAGGTATGGACCCCTCAGGATACTTGAGAAGATTGGTGAGAATGCTTTTTTCCTTGATCTACCAGCTTACATGCACATCTACTCAGTCGTAAATGCAAACTGTTTGAGGTTGTTTGAACCTTCAATGATTGAGGACCCTAAAGAGCGGAGTCAATTACCTTCTGTTGACGACCTGCTGCTTGAATATCTTAATGAGTTGTAGGAAGATATAGTACTGGACAAGAAGGTAATGACGACGTGCAGTGGACAAGTGGAATACCTCAGGATTGGGCTTAAAGGTTCGAAGCCGAGCAGTGCAAAATGGATTGAGATTGGACAAGTGAGACAATAGTTTCCTCACTTAGTCAATGCTTGAAGAAAACCAACTTTTGGTGGTCTAAAAGCTTTTTCAGTAGGAAGGCCATGATCCGAATCAGATCTGTTAACACCCAGGTTGTTCCCTTTGACTCCCAAGGGAATACGGCCGGGGTAACCACTAACCAATCTTTGGATTACAGCTTCTAGCCCAGCTGTGATCAGAGAGGGCTCTCTCTTTAAGGTTTGTCTCTGTTCTGTGGAGATTTTAGGCTAGTTATGAAGTATGGGTTTTGGTTTATGTTTGGTTGGAAGGATGTCTTTCTGTACTTAAACTGGAAATCTGCAGATATGGTTAGTCCATTGGGCAATGGAGTCTGTGGCTACTGGTTGTTGAAAACTTGAGTTCGAGCAGCTAGAGTTATAGGGCCATTTAAATATTTCATGGAACAAACTTGAAGTTATGATGGTGGAATTGTGAAAAACCAGTGAAAAGCAATTAAGAATTTTTCACTAAGCTGAGGTGTGAGAAAGAGACATATTCCACAGGAGCAAACTTGAATTCCTGAAACAATAATCACTGTGAAAGATATAGTGTGAAAGGGTAGCATTTAAGAATTACACCTTCATTACTATAACTGGAGAAAAACATTCAAAATAGCTTAGATTGAGTTCAGGGTACTCTGTGGTTAAATCCTGGAACTATTATTTTTCCTTGCTATTAACTGTAAGACACAGGAAACATGAAAGAGATATGAAAGATAACAAAACACATAACAAAGAGTTACAAGAAAAACTTATTGTGCCATGAAATACGCAGGAATCCTGTAACTCAGCCAAACACCACAAAGCATCAAGAAACACAGAGCTTTGGAAATTCCATCATCTTTTGTATTACTTCTCTGAGAGTTTACAGTAAAAGAACAATAGAATAGATATCAACAATATCCGACATCCAACGTCCAACCCCTGTTATCTCATGCGAGGGGGAATATATAGAAGTCTCTCATACAAAATATCTCAGGCATTGAGTCATTTGAGAAATAAAATATCTTCATTAAGTCGTACAGAAATAGTAGATAAGAAGTTATTATAGCCTTTAATACAACATAAATGCTCTTTACTCCTGTCAGAAGATTTCAACCTTTGGAGCTCTTGAGTCGGTTGATGCTTTGTTATAACTGCTGAATGACGTGTCTGTGCAGCTCTGTCCTTCTGTAGCTTTTCGGCCCTGTCACCTGTGACTGCCAGTGCTGCTGTGGTGGCCGAATGGGTGTGCTGAGTTGGCTCAGCCTCTCCTGCAACATGCGATATATCCTTATTCCTAGCATGACAATTTTAAATATTCAAAGGGAAAACATATTTACTGGCTTTTGTTTACAATAATTTTATTTAAACTATTCCAGTTCCTGTGTAGGCAATGATGCCTCAAAATGACCCCATGGTCTCATCTGCCTTGTATACTTGTAAAATTGGGAGGCTCATCAAACAAGTGAGTAATTTCATTCATAATGAAGAATAAGCTTCCACCTGTTTGAAAAGGGTCTGTCCTGATGCTGGCCCTGTTTCTGCTGATGTGCTGGCTGTTTCTGCAATCTGATTAGCAGCAAAAGTGTTGACCCTCTTGGCATATTTTTCATGTGAAAGTAGCCTTCCTGAGGGCTCCATCAAGCTAGGAAGACCTCTATTTTGCAATCCTATGAACTTGTCCTGGAATTTATTGATGTCTGCCTGCATATCCTGGCTTCTTCTTTCTAAGGTCTGTACCAGGTTTCTTAGTGTCAGGACCCTTTTGACCATTGAAATGGTCTCAATCCTGTTGGCAATTCCCATTTTAATCAGCTAAGAGCTTGTCCTATAGTTAAGCACATTTATCATTCTCGTGGCAACCTCAGGCATGCTGCCTAGAGATGCCCTTGCCCTTTGGATTTCCCTGTGTGCTTTTCCAATGAGCCCCATCTGCTCATGAATGGCCTCAATGTATTCCCACTGGTCTGTAATGGACTGGCCAATATTGGCCCATAGGATTCTTTTGAGCTCAGCTGTTACTTTGTCCAATGTGAGCTCCTTCTCTAGCTCATTTATTCTCTTTTTGAGAGCCTTTACCTCTCTTTCTCTTTCTGCTACATTTTGCTTGGACTTATCATATTTTTCATTGATCTTG
>APFE030367293.1:0-24070 GCA_000404065.3 Pinus taeda
AAAATAATAAAATAAATAAAAACTAAAAAATGAAATAAATAAAAAATAATAAAAAAATTAAAAAAATAAAGCAAAAACCCTAACTAATAAAATAATAATTTTTTAAGTGAATAAATCGACGGATGAGATCAAGAGATGTCTTGATCCTCATCAACGGTCGAGATCATTTCAACATGGATCACTCGAACTAGCCGTTGGAGTCATTTCCTTTAAGTAGGGTGCTAGGGGTCAGTTCAGATCAATGGGATCTGTGAGTCTAAGACTGAAGAAGCTCTCTTGTAAATTTGTTTCTGGTTAATAAAAGAAGACTTTGGGGTCCATAACTTGTTGGTGTTACTCTCTTGAAATGCTGTGAGATTGTTTAATTTTCTGCATATGTTATTTTTAGCCGTTAATTATAGCTTTTTGTAGAGTATTGTGAGCACAGGTATCTTGTTCACTTGCTAGGGTTTGGGTGTTGTTAGGGTTTCTGAAGTAATGGCAAGTATCTCCATTACTTCCTGAGATCTAGCAGCATTTTTGCCCTCTTTACTGATGGTCGTTTTGAGTTGTGCAGAAAACATTTTCTGAAGGAATTTTGTGGGCGTTCGGGGAAGTTCTCGACTGAACCAGCCAACTCCCGCAAGCATTTTTTGCTGAGCCCAGTTGGATTTGATCCTGGGTCTATCATTCGGTTTATCTTTCTAATTTGCATGAGAAATTTTTTGAAGTTCTTCACAGTGAAAATCTGAAATCATTATTTCTTTAAATATTTTCTGTGCTTATTGATGAATCTGGCTGTTAAGAGGCCAAATCTGTAAATTAAACTAGTTGTTCTAGGGTTTCAAGGTTTTGTTTTATACAGTTTTCATTAGAGTTTTTAGTTTTCTTGTATCTACAGGCAGCTCATCGGTCTAAAACAGTGGCGCATGTGTACGCGGGCATAAGGCAAGAAATCCGTCCAGATCAAAATCGCTCCAACGGGCTCAATTGCAAGACGAGGAGAGGTTTCAATTCATTAGCTGTCAGATCGGTGTAATACTAGGCATCAAGCCGCCTACAAAACACGATAAAACCTTTCATCCCCGCCGTCACAGTTTTTTTTTTTTCATTTATCCACCAGCGTTAAAACGAAGCTTTCCTCGTTGCTATCCTCGCCTTTATTCTCACATACGCACGTTACGCCAGCTACAAAGAAAAATCAAATCGCGTTTTTTTTTACATGCGTTTTTTGCCACATGCATTTTTTTTACATGCGTTTTTTACAAAGAAATTGTATGATACGCTGAGTTTTTTGCCTGCGTGTTGTGTTAAAGAGTTTTCCACCATTAAGATTTTGCTGAAAGCTTCAAATCCGAAACCTCTGTGCCGTCCAACTGCTGCTGCCATCGAACCTCCCGTGAACCTGCAAACGCACCATAAGCTCCAGCCATCAGTACATATGCCGTCCAGGTTTTCGTCGTTATTAGCTCCAGTTCTGTTCGCAACAAAGGCAAACGTCAGGTGTGTTCGTAGCCCTGTATTCCGCCATCGTCCAGCCCGAGTATATCCGTGTGAGAGGTTCGTAAATACAGCGCAGGTCAGGTTAGCGTAGGTATAGATATAGATTAAAATCGGTTTCCTTTTTGTTTTATGTAGTTTGGTTTCGATTTTATTTTTTTTAAATTTTATTTCAATATGCATATGTGTGTTTTAATTTAGTTTTTTTTTTTTTAGGTTTGATTTTATTTTAAAAAAAAAAAATAAGAAATAAATCGATTCTCTTTAGTTACGTATATTTTAGTTTAGGTTAGGGTTTAGCATTTTCTTTTCTTTTTTTATTTTATTAAAAAAAAAAGGAAATTTTAGGGTTTTAAGATTTTTTTTATTTAATTTAATTTAGGATTAGTTAGATTTTGTTTTATTTTTGTTTAGAAATAAATTAAAAAACTCATAAAAAAATATAAAATAAAAAATCAAATAAAATTTTTTTAGGGTTTTAGATTGAATTTTAATTTTTGTTTTAAGTTAAAATTTTGTCAGAAAAGCCATAAAAAGAAAAAATTTGGAAAGTTTTTGCTAGCCTGGGTATCTCATCGCGTTTTATTTTTCCTGCTGAGGTTTAAATTTTGGGATTAATGTTTATCTGGCATAAATGTGCATCTTTCAACGCTTATTTTTTGATTGTCAGATCGTCGTTGAAAAGATCGTGAATTTACTGGATATCTTTCGAAGTTATTACTGTGCACATTTTACATCTCTGCAGCATCTAGTTATCAACTCCACAAGGCACTGGTCCGTTAAATTAAATAAAATCTATCAAGTGCTTTATCCTCCCGTGTCTCCCAAACCAACCGGTTCGCAGTTGGTCGTCCTTCTCTTTTCAGGGTCTACCCCCCTTAGCCGTGGGAGACAGGCTTAAACGGAGAGATCAGGGATCAGAGTGACAGCCCCCGATCTGAGCGTTGTCGCAACCATCTGTGCGACAACATGCTGCAACACCCTAAACACCCCCACAGTCCACCTATATACAGTGGCTAACCTTCATACAATCCATCCAACCACGCACTGCCTTATAAGGTTGTTATCTTTTTGAACACAACACTTAGAGACCTTGAGTTGTTGGCTATGGCCTATGGCCTAGCCCAGCAGTGGATTGTAGCTATCGTCCCTCCAAACAATGATCCAAATAGCCCTTAAGCAGCAGCCCCTAGCTTCTCCTTTGAGCAGATTCTCCTTCCCAGTATATCGAGTTCAAGAATAGCTTGAGCATACCCAAACAAGTCCTGAAATGGCCACGCTGCCACCTACAGCAATGTAGCATTATGACAACAGCTAGGTAATTATAACAAGGTCTCTTTGAGCTGCGTATAAGGGTCTAATTATTGCGAAGTTAGAGTCACTCACTAGCTGTGTATGAGGGCTCAATAGACTGTGGATTTGGTTCTTCACAAGTTGCTGGTTAGGGCCTCTTCAACTGCAGCTCAGATTGCCTTCTTTAGGACTGCGACTAGGGCAGTATTAGTCCTATTTTGACAACAGATTAGGGCATGGCTTGACCCTCCTTTCTCTGCGGCCAGATTACTGCTTATAGGACTATGGCTAGGGCAACATTACTTGGGAAGAGTATAAGTCTCCTTTATGACTATGATTAGGGCTCTTTAGGGTAGCGTATAAGATCTTTTCCCTCATCTATGTATAGGCCTCCTTTATTGTGGCTAGGTCTCCCTCTAGGATAGAGAATTAAGGCCTTCTTTGATCTGCGTCTAGGGCTTCATCATCTTGACCTCTCTTGCCACCAAAACCCAAAACAAGTGGAGAGAGATCATGAGTGAAGTGAGTGTAAAATGACTTGAAGAGATATTCTATTTATAATAAAATGTTGAGGACAAGTGGGGGTAATTTGGTTGCTAGCCGACCTTGACGAATTGTCACATAACACAAATAAATTCATATCTCCATGAATGCATGTTGGAATCGGATGATCTTTAGATCAATCCTACACCTCTCAGCAAGAGGAATCCAAGAAAAATATCAGCTGCCATAAATAAGAAGACCCACATGGAGTTTGGCCCTAGTTGCCAATTTTAACAAGTGTAGACCAGTGCCTACGACATCTTAAAGAGAGAAGTGCGTGGAAGATTATGAGTGGGGTTTCTGTTGCACTCCAATTGTCACATAAGTAAAAAGATTATAAAGGGGGATTGGTTCAATAGTCTATCATGCAGGTAAACTCCAGCCAATACATGGATCCAAACGCTCAAGAGTATATCGGGCCAACCTCAAAGAGAAATGTCTGGTTTTGGTGGCTGACACACAACAACAGGCAACTTTATATTGAAGTTGTAGTAAAGTAAAGAGGAGGAAAGCAAGGAGGGAATTTGATGCAGAGGGCTGTAAACAAGACAGAATCTTAAGCAACGATGTTCCAACAGAAATATGGAGGAGAGAGGATGTGGAAGAGTGGAGTACTTAATGAGGTTCCATATCAGATATAACATGGGTACCATTAGCGCTAAACAACAAAAGTAAATTTGGGCTCACACAGTTACTGCAGATTAATCAAATAACACAAGTAAATCTATCTTGCACACAACTACTGTAGGTTATAGACTAACACAAGTAAATCTATCTTATGCACAGGTATTGTTCGCTTATTTAGTAGCCTAGATAAATCCATGAATCAAAGGGAAACTAACAGATTCATCACACTATTTTTACAGAAGGAAAACATATATGAAATGAGATTACAAAAGGAAAAACATACTGCGCATTGATCGGCTTGGAATCACCAGGGAGTTTCATTAATCCAATATGAGTCCAACATACCAATCCATTTACATTAAGCCAAGATATAACTCAAGTCCCTCATGGACAAGCAAATAGAACCAAAGTGGAATCGCAGAAATCCTGACTCGTAGTTGCAAAATTCTGGAACCTTTTATCAGTGTTTCTTCCCCCTATTTATAAGAAGAGGGGGAGCTTGGATTTTTAGTTTACAAAATATCTTAACATGAGCTCCAGCTGTCTCATAGACTAGCTGTCTAGGCATGACAGGCTATGCTGCCCATAATGATTACAATCAAGATTTGATCCCTTCTTGGAAATAAAAAGAAAGTCCAGAAATAAAAGGAAAACTGGAGGATGATGAAGGAAGAGGTCCTTTTGTCGTCCCTGTGAAAACCTCTGGTCAAGCCGCGTCTTTGTCATCGTGTGTCCCTCTAGCTGCTTAGTTGGTCCCTATCATTTTCGCCTTAACTGCCAAAGTAGCTCGTTCTCCAGAGTTGGGAGTGGGTCAACTGTGAATGTATGTCACGGAGTGGAAATGGGGCACCTCCCGACAGTCCTTTGCTATGTATAGTAATGGAGCACCATGTCGTTCCATTAAGACTTCTTGAATCCCCCCACACTGATTTACTACGGCACAATACTTCATTCGCTGCTTCAACTGCCGACCCATCCGCCCTTTAAAGCTCTGCACAATGCTATTGGAGCATTGCGGCATTGTGACCTTTACTCTAAAAGACCTCACAAAAAAACGGGTCCTAATTGCCTTTGGCCCCTTGTGACTTAGCCCCCTTCTGTGTTTCGCGCATAATAGGACTGAGCACTGTGACCTAGGGCTTATCCCTAAGGCGCTAGAGCCTTTAGACTCTTGTCCGGGGGCCTTTTTCCTTTGTTTCATAATATCCCACACTTCGGCAATTTCTAATGTTGGCCATTCATATTTCCTCTTGACCCCTGCGATCACTGATCTGCGAGGTCAGGCCCACCGAAGGCATCGCATTTCGCAATCGAGAGAGGAAGCCTCTTTACCTTGTTTCATAGCATTGGCCGACTTGTCCGGATGCGAAATCCTTATAAGATAGAACACATGAAATATCGCATCTGGGAGGATCCCTCGCATATCGCAATCAGGAGAGGAAGCCTCTTTACCTTCTTTCATAGCGTTGGCCGACTTGTTCAGATGTGAAATCCTTATAAGATGTAACACATAAAATATCGCATCTAGGAAGTTCCTGCATATCGCAATCGCAAGCCGGAAGGGACTTCGGCGAAATAGAAACTTTGACCTGTGTGATCGCCGATCATCGATTTGCACCTTTAGTGCATGGCCCTTGGTTCTTCGGACCTCCATGTGATCATGGGCCAACCCCCATATCGGATCCCTTTTTAACGCAAATCACAATCACAGATATGTAACTGGAGTTGCGACCTTTTATCTTTGCCGATCACCAATCTGCAGGATTGGTGACGTCATCCCTGCCACGTGTCACCTTGTGTGTGGTGACACGTGTCACCCAAAAATGCCCCTATAGAACCCTTGAAAATGTCGAATTTGAGTGCCACGTGTCCTCCGTACTGCCACGTCATGATGACGTCAACTGCCATGTCATTTGTGAGGACCAATGGTAGTCCGCCACGTGGACCCTTGGAGGAGAGAGAAAAAGGCTCATCATGTTTTGCGTCAATTTCCTTTATTAAATGATTTCAGCCTTCCCCAACGATTGAACACTATATCGGTGAATTTCCATTTCGCAGTCTTTTTAACCCCGGTCATGTCCCAAATCGCCGATCACCGATGTTGCGGGAAGTGCGATATATAGGACCTTTACTATCCTGCCATGTGGCCCCATGGAGGAGAGAGAAAGGGAGTCCGTCTACCCTTGGCTTTTCAGTGATTTTCTTGTTAAATGAAATCCCCCCCCCCGGCACTTTAACACTGAGGGCCTGAATTATCAATGATTTTAGTGTTTATCGTCGTTCATAAATGTTCAGGACCCTTGGCCTGTGACACCTCTTCTCACCTGCTATCACTGATAGCGATATCGGCGTTTATCATCATGAACCACCGATACGCTATGTGTCGTGGGCCATCCGACCGCCGATTGCGATTTGCACTCTGTGTTGGTCCCGCTGATAGCCGATTTGTGATATCAGCGATCGGCTGATCGCTGATCTTACTGCCTTCCTTTGCTGTCAAAGGAAGCTCCGATTGTGATTTGCAATGCTCCTTTTCCTTTGGGCTATTTCCCTTTGTTTTCTAGCTTTCCAAGGGTAACTTTAAAATTGCTCCAAATTCTGATATAGAAGTCCATTTTTGGACTTCCACATACCGTTGGAAAGCTTATCACGAGCACTATGCAATGGAGAGGACTGATTAAACTCTGGGAACTTATGTGGCTTGGGAAATGGCTTCAAACTTCATTGCTTTTCTGCACTCTAGGCAACTCATAACTTGTAAAGTAGTGAGTGACAACACGTAGATTCAAGGGAGTAGAAATTCCAATTCTTCTCCAACAACAACAATAATATTTTCTGGGTAATTCGCACTTTTTGTGACTTTCAGGGTGAGCTGGAATTAGCCCAACTTTTTCTAGGTTTGGTAGATTTTTGTGAGAGAAGCCTCTAATTAATTTTGCAAATATTTTGGAGCAGATTTGAGAGCATAAATCACAGTTCCCCTCCAGCAACAACAACAGTAGAATTTATGGGTAGTAATTCACAGGTGCAGCTTATTTATTTCCAATTCTATTTTGGAGGCCTAATGTATTCTTGCAGCAGATCTTCTATGGCCATCGCTGCAGTTATTTCTATCGAGAGCTTTGTATGTAATTGCTCCAGTGAATTAATAAAGTTGCTCGATTCTCCATTTCTTGTGTTATTTACAATTGTGCCATTTTTGGATTTATTTGGAAATGTTATATATTTTTGCCAAAATTTAATGGTTCTTGTTCTGCAAATGCTTGAAGAAATTTATGGTAGAATTTTTTAAGCAATTTCGTGAGAAAATTAGGAAAAATTATAAACCGGGAAATTACATGCCTAGACCATTGGGAGGTTGATGGCATGGGAACTTTGGCTTGACCAAATTGTCTTTCAAGGAGGCCTAAAGAGGAATCCCTAACTACCCCTTCAAGCATTTACTCCTTTTAGTCTTAGTTAATGGATTTTCATGGATTAAATATGATCATTATTCACAAGGAACATTCTTTTCACATTATCAATGAGTAACACATGCAAAATTTCTCAAGATTACAATTTTAGGACAATATTCAACAAACGAAGGCACAAATTTTCATCATGAGACGATATTATATGCATTAGACATTAGTGAAATCAGAAATTCATCAAAAAGATCACTTACAAGACAATGTGAAGTATATCCATCCATCAACAAGACATTAGAGGCTCCAAAAAGATAGCGAAAATGATCCAAACATCAAAATTCATCCATAAGCATCCAAAATCCTCTCCAAATTGTAGGTCTAAATCCTTTAATGAGGTATGCAAAAATCCCAAGTGTGATGGTGAGATCTTAGATAAGGTCTCACATATATATACGAGGTCTATAATGTCATATTACAAATAATAAATCCCCTCTAACTTGTCTAATGTGCTAAGTAACACACCCATGATTACAAGCCAACCATGCTCGCTTTAAAATTAAATTAATTTCTCTCCAAAGCCCATGCATGACTAATGGCATGCATGTGTGGAGGCCTAGAGAAGTAGCATTGATACCTCTTGTGCTAGAAATGTGGGAGAGGGCCACAAAAATCATGATGAAGAGGGTGATACCCTCCACAAGATCCCTATTTTGGGTTTGGGGCTCCAAAATGGGTCTCATGGGTCTCCAAGTGGATCAAAATCATGTTGATGCTCCATCAATGAGGGCTCAAAGATGACACATGCCCTCTCATGTCTCCCTAGGAAAGACAACCTCCTTTGGGCTTAGATCAACTACCAAGTGTCGATTGCAATGTGTAGTCGGCTCGGGCATCCTGGTCCAAGTGCATCATCATCTCGAATAACTGGGGCAACTAACAAGCAAGTAATGGTGCTGAAGAAGCCCATGGTGTGGCAATCAATGCTCTGCATGAATGGAGGCCCTTGGCTCTCAATGCTCACCCTACAAATGCCATCATGATCCTCTGGAAGGCTTGGATCATGTATAAGGAGGCAAAGTCCAATATGAAAACCCACCTGTAATCTTGTATAAGATCCAATGCATCTCCTCACCTTCGGATACAATAACTCATTAGTGCCATTAAATGAATAAGCTCGTTAATTAAGGGTAGAAATGGACAATTCATAATGGATTTCCCTATTAATTCTGCAGCTCAGTGACAAATTCCAACCATGGGATGAGATTCCTCTCTTCGAGAGGACCAATTTTGACTATTGAAGCACTCAATTTGGACAAGGGAAAGTGTACTTTTGAATTAAAGCCCACATGTGCACAAAAGGATAGATTGGCCCAAAAGTGAAATTGGACACTCTTGGAAGTCTATAAATACAAGTGACCTCAACCTCATTTGGACACCATCATGAAGCATTCTTCTATTCTCTTTTTTGGTTTTGGATCACATAGGTCTGAGGCAGTTTATGGAGATTGGCTCGCACTGGTCCGAAGTTGCAAGGTCCGAAGCTTGCACGTGTGATCTAAGGTTTTTAGTTCCTAGCCGCAAGCATGCTACAAGGAAATTTCGGTTGTAACCACAGGCATCCAAGCCTATGCATGTGGTTAAAGGGTTTCAGTCACACGCACGATACTCTCTCCGTGTGGTTGAGACCTAGGGTTTGAATTTTCCAATTGACCGCAGATTTCGTAAGTTGACCATAGAGTTCGACAATTAACTGTAGACAACGACAATTGATCACAAGCTTTTGAAACAGGATTTTGATTATTAATATTGTTGGATGTTGTTTAGTTTCTTTTGTTGGGCAGGATTATGGTTGAAGATATGGATCATTGTACTCTCTTTTGTTGAATCATTCAATGACAATCTAATAAGAAGAAGAATTTGAAAGGGTTTTCCCCGTAGTGGGCTTTTCCCTGGTCTCCAACCAATCTTGGTGCCCCTATGTGTGAATGTTTTTCTTCTATTGTTCCTTTATGTTCCTATGTATTGATGATGATATTGTTTTTTTATATAGTTTCATATGTTATTGAATAATGTGGTGAATCTGAATAATATCATGATGTTGTGGGGTGAATTTAATATGCAAATAATGAAATGCAAACATCAAAGAAAAGAACAATATAGCCCTAAGAAAAGTCATTTAAGATCACCCATATGAAAACACCTTTGATGGAAGCAAGATAATATGGAGGATACCTAAAAGAAGGCCAAGGTTTAAAGGAAACCCTAGGAAATTTGGCTATTAGGGTTTGATGGATATTATGAAGTTAGGGTTTGAAAGAAACCCAGGATTATGACAAAGATTTGAGATATGCAATCTAGAAACCCTGGCATGATCAATGTAAAGATGTTCTAGCACTTGCGATAGGTTTGATGTAGCCCTAGATGGGATAGTCTCAATTAGGCCTTGGTCATTGATGAAGTTGATGAATATACTGAAGGACAATGGACAGTCATGACTCTTGAAGGTTGGTTCAAGAGGAAGATGATCACCTCTCATTGAAGATAAGTACTTTTTCAATTTATGTTACTTCTTTATGTCTTTACTTTTGCTTAGATTTATTGATTTGATCATTGATTATACTTCCTGCATGTAATTTTGAGTATTTGGATACTTCTAACCTCTTGATGAGATGTGATAAGTAGATCCTTCTTGAGGATCATCCGAGGTGCAGGAAAAGATAGCCAGTGCAGGAAGAGAAGAGCCATAGTTTCCCATGACAAGTGATACAAAGTGCAAAGGTATCTGAATGTTATAAGGTATGTATAGTATATTGTTTCAGCTGCAATATTGGATGGAAAGGTAGGCCCTAAGGTAAGATGGGAATATCACCTTCATGAATAGCTCATGTATGCATATGAAAGTAAGTTTGATTTATGGCACATGTGATATATTGGTGCACTAGATATTTGACAACTATCTTACATTTTAGACATAATGGATCTCTTGATTTTATGAAGCAAGATACATTTTTTGATATATGGTAACTTGATACTATTGTTAATGCTTGTGATAAGAATGATAACCATGATGACAAAAGTTTAAAATAAGATTTATATTCAGTATCTTCTTGTTGACCATGGTTAGGTTTTGGATCATCTTAATAATTATGACATGTTATAAAATTGGATGCCCTGTCTTGATGTTTGGAAAATATAATAAAGAAGTGATGAAGTGATTATGATCCTTGAAGTATGATGATACACTCGTTAGTTACCCTAATCATATGACGCTAACCCTTGATGAAAGTTTGATGTCATGTTCAAGTGTGATGATGAAGTAGTTGATGCTAACATGTTATGACCATGATAAATATATGTTTTAAAACCCAATATAGTTTGATTTTAGGATCTAACAATTTTGCTAGTACATGACAATATTATGATGACAGGTTGATGACTTGAATGATGATGACTGAAATGGTTGTTCATTAAGAGGGAGAAACTCTTCATAAGATCCTTACACCTATTATCATTTGCATTAAATGTATAGAAGATTCTTTATTGTTGAAGTAATATTTTTGGACATAAATACACAAATATCTAATGTTGTTGGTTTGTAGCAAGTTCTAGTTCTAGTTTGAGAAGAAAGGATTTCTCTTAGTCTAATCCCCAACCGCACAAAAGAAGGCCTATGGGTGTGGTTGTGCCTGTAGGTCACAAAAACTGAAGATTTATGCATGAAATCAAGAGTGCATCACGAGTATGACAGTCCTACAAATACGGAGCAGATAACAAAATGTTGAATGTGCAGGGAAGTTTGAATGTTTGACTTCTATGGAGAGTGTGAATGTGTTAACTAAACTTGTGTTTGTAGGAGACCGAAATATGCATATCAAGTATGTTATCTTTATTTGATCATTGAAGTTAGTATATTACAGTATTCAATAATAATTCCAAGGGTTTCACAAAATTTAGCTTATTGGTTTAATATAGATGAGCAACATTGGAGGTTTGAAATGATGCTTGATAGTTCATAGATATGTTTTGGGTTATGGATTGATTGATCTCACAATAGGGTTTTAATTTGATAACTGATGATTTTCCTTGATGATAGTACTTTGTGGGCATAATAACTTTCAGTGAATAATATTTGTATATTGATTTTGTATTGGCATCATTGCCTTTGGCACATTGATTATCTCGCAATGAATGCATGAAACTTATATTACTTATCCTTCATGTATAATGACAAAAAATAATTCATATTATGATTATGTGGATGGCCTGATGGAGTTTGAAAATTCTTAGTAACAATTTTCTGACATGACAATAGATGAAGACATACTTGGTACTTGGATTTGAGCTCTACCTAACACCTGGTTTGAAGAGTTCGTCGCTGTGATATTGGCAGTAACTTTTATGGCTTTGATTCTAGTTTTTTATCTGGCATCCAAGACTTGATAAGCTGGCTTAGTTGATTTTATTGCACAGTGTTGATTTGTGTGAGCCTGAGTATATTGGTTTGATCAGTATAATATTTGAAGATAACATCATAAGGTTTGTAGAAATCTTCCTGAGCCTGGTATGTCTGCATTACTTGGTGGAGCCAGAAATATCCTCCACTTCAAAATTGGTCCTAGGTATGACTTTGATTTTGTTTTCATACACTAATTATCTATTCTTGACAGGCAATGAGCCTCGGATGATCAAAGAAAGAGGGAGTTGGCCTTTGAAGTTCGAAATGAAGAATCATGGCTTGATGAATTACCATGAAATTATTGAAGAGTTTTTGTAAAGTGGAAATGCAAATCCTTGGACACTCCAATTGAATTTCAAAAGGTTAAAGAAATATTGTTGAGCCTGACTTGGCAACTGACAGTTGATTGAAGCATAGATGTTCCGTGTGAACACCCATCTGTATATATATATATATATATATTTGTTTTGCATAGAACCTGAGTCAATTCATGATTGAGCCTCTTCATACACATTGGGTTGCCGCCAAGCGCACTTTCAGATATTTGCATGGGACGATAAATTTTTTGGTCTGAGATATTCTTCCTATCATATGTGACTGCATGGATGTACTGATGTAGTTTGGAATCGTTATTGATGCAATGAGCACATCTGGGTGCTACCTTGGTATGAGAACTGCCATGATATTTTTGAATGAAAAGGTACATAGATTTGAGCACAACCAAGGTCGAGTATGATGTTATTAGCATGGCTAGCTATGAGGCAGGTTGAAGAAACTCTTCGGAAAGCTATTTTGAACGATTTATGGACATGACAGTGATTCGTTGCGATGATAATGAGTGGGATCTGATTGGCAGAGAATCCTGTATATAGTTGGGACTAAGATATCTTCATACACTGAGTCAGTGTTGTTGTACGAAACAAGCTTAGGCTTGTGGTTACGGCCTCCTTGAGAGGGAGGATGAATAAGGTATCCTTTTTGTGATATATATTTTCTCTAATATTATATTTTATTTGATGTGCTACATGAACATGAGACAGTTGTTATTGAGACATTATGATTAAACTCTTCAGTGAATTGTTTAAGTCGGTACCAGATATGAGCACGATGATATGTTCTAATCTATAGATAGTAAGATTGGTCGAGGACACTAATACAGCTCTTCCCCCCCCCCCATCTGAGCTCCAAGGGTGATGAATCAAGATGGAGCACTCTATTGAAGAAAGTATAACTAGGTTGGGTATTTACAAATGTAATTTTGATCTTTGTACTTGTCAAGAAAAAGAAATATTATTTTTGAATTATAAGAATGAATTTCTTGCTCATTTCATAGGTCTAGGAAAGTCAAAGAGTCAAAGAGCTCTTCTTGAGCATATTTGTAATGTATATAAGTCTACCTAGTGACTAGATTAGCCCTCCAAGACCAGCACAATCCTCATGAAGAATATAGCAAGCAAAACAATAAGGAGTACAGTCATGTTGACCTCAAAAATATATATATATATATATATATATATATATATATATATATATATACTATCATGTCGGCTCAATACACAGACACAATGTTTCACAATGTATGTTGGCTCATTTATGGAGACGTGACTACCATAAATACCCCGCTGGGGTCACCACAGAAAACACAGAACTTCGCATAAGCCTCTGCAACTTCAGATATCTCTGATAATTTCAAATAAGTGTCTGCAACTTCATATGATGATAGAACCTCGGAATACCTCTTAAATCTCGGTGACAACTATAGTAATCTCCTCGCATATTTCCCTGCAGTCTCGGCCTAGTTCAGGGTACATGAATATCGAATAAAGGCAAAGGTTCAGTGTGTCAATGGAGAAGGTTCAAGTCTCAATAGTCTTGGCATAATGGTAATAAGAATAAGCTCAGTGATCTCACAATGATGCATTCTCAGCATACTAGTCATAGTCATGATCTCAGTGAGGTGGTAATCATGAAGATAAGGTCATGATCAATATCTCGGTGCAGCTCTCATACATTATAGAGACCTCGTTGACATAAAGATGATTTCAGTAAGGGTGCAACAAGGATATAAGTAAAGGAGCAGCTATGGTACAACAACGATGATCTCATTATCATGGTAAAGCCCTCCATATAGGTGCAGCAATGAAGAGTGCAGTAGTGATGGCCTCAATGATGCAACTATAATGATGATCTAGATGATGCAGTAATGGTGATGATGATGTCAACTGTAAGAAGACGATTGGTTTCTTGGTCTTAGAGTGGCCTAGTAGGTCAAGGGTCGTGGTCTTGGTACTCGTCAAGTAGAATCACTATAAGAAGAATTTCTGCGGGTTTTCCTCTCCAAGAGGGAGAGGTTTTGGCCCTAGCAGAAAGCCAACATCTGGTGTTCTTGTATCTTGTATTTTGGTAACTGTTTGATGAAGTAAGAAATACACACACTAATGATATCAAGATAATATTGTGCTAATAAGCAAAAAAGTTAAAATACCTCACAAATAGTTATCATGATAAGAAGAATCACATTAACTACATTTGCCCTAGATTCTTCAACATGGTATCAGACGTAAGGTGTTAAATTCAAAGGAAGGGCAGCAAAAGAGACATACAACTTCGAGTCTTCAAGAAGGGCATCAAAGCAAGAGCTTTGTCAAGATTAAAGGATTAGTCCACAACAACAGTCTACAACAGCAAAGGCCTTTGTCAAAGAATGAAGTTTCAATCACAACTACTCAAAACTCAAGTTCATGGCAGCAGTTTCGATGCTTCTCACAGTATTAGTCTATGTCATGCTACAGGGATCTCAATATACAATGAAGTTTTTCATTGATGGATCTCAATACCATAAAATGATCATCATGGCTAGCAACATCAAGAATCGATGGTTCTACACAATGATGCATACTACAAGGTTCCATAATCCATTTATGTGATAGCAAGACAATGTTATCTCAAGTTCATCAACAGTTTGCTAATCAAAAGAATCAGATGTATAAGTCAAAGAAACTTGAAGACAAGAAGGCAAGCTTCATACCATTACATCAAGGATCTCATCTGGAGGAAGCATCAATGCATCTGCTTCAACCATCATCAAAGCAATCAAAGTGAAGATTTCATCTTCACATGACGAGTAAGTATCTTTTCCATATATATATTTGGTTAAATGACTTCATGATTGCAAGGACTGTGAGAATTCCTGAATCTAACACATCAGCTACTGCATTTTTTGGTTTACTATCTCCTACTTGTTCTTTTCATTAACAAGTTATTTAAATGCATAAATATCAAAGTAAACACAAATGCAGCCTTCACAAATATACAGATCAACAACTGAAATAAACTGAGACAACACAAGGGACACCGTTATTTTTGGACAATCGTCCCTTGAAAAACCCAATGCGGGAAAACCGGTGTAGCATATAGAGGATTTTATTATTAAGCAGATTCTGAATACAACTAGGGTGCCAAAAATAGCTCACCCTTCAGAGAATTTCCTTGGCGGTAGTACCTCTCTCCAGAGACAGATATTCTGACAAATCAGCAGCCGAATGAATCAACCCCACAGTGACTCTGACTGTTCCTTGTGTTGGACAACAAAAGCTACTCCAAGCATTACTCTGGAACTGCGTCACCCTCTCCCGGTTGTTCTTCTCTCAGTCTGCTCCACAAACTTCCTCAGCACAGCCTCTTCAGCCCAGCATCAGCCTCTATAGCCCTCTGCGTTGTCTGTGTCAACCTCTACAACTTTCTGTGTCAGCTTCTGTGTCCTTTGCGTTGGCCTCTTTAGCCTCTGCGTCAGCCTTCCTAGGCTCTGTGTTGCCTCTTCCAGCTTTGCGCTGCCTCTCTGATATGTATTCTTCAGCCTTGGATTGAAATCCCTTGTTGAACTCCCCCTCATTGCAACTAATCTCTAACTCGATTTCCTCAGCAAACCCAACCCCAGAAAATCGAATTCTTGATCTCTCTTGGTGTATCTCCAACTGACCCTCAAACCTCCTCCTATACTTTTTCTGTTGACAATTCAACAGCCGAGATTAAGTCCCTAATCAATGTCTAAGATTAGATCTATCTTGATCCTCGTTATTTAGAACTTTCTCACCCATTTTATATTAATACACATTAATAGTTTAATTTTCCTAAGTTTAGACTTAGGAACCCCATTAAAATATTAATTATTTTAATATCTCGTCATCCAGGTGGAATTTCTCCAAATGATTTTTGGGTCTTGGAAATCTCATGTGCCTTAACCTCTCCAACAATTTTCATGGCTAGAGCAGATCCAGTGCTACCAAAAATCAACACTTCCTCTTAGCGAGGAATGTGCTCTAGTAATGCTTCACCATAGAAACATCACATTGATCCTCCGCATCGGTACCTGTGTTGATGCTTGGTCTGCTGTTGCACATCCACTACAATGTTGCTTCCTATACTGTTGCCCATGACACTGCCACTGCCACTGCTACATCTGTACTGCAGCGCCCTCTCAAAATGTTGCCTCATGCTGCCCATAGCACTGCCACTGCCAATTGTTGCACTGCAACTCAGTTACCGAGAAGTAAATAACTGACTTCACCCAAGCATTGACATCTTGGTCAATCTAGAAACCTCGTGATGTTGAAGCTACCTCTGCTACTATCCTGTGCTCCCTCTGCTGCCACTGCGCCACTGCAACCTCTTCTGTGACTCTCGCATTGTTGCGACCTCCAATGTGTTGCTACAAACTTATGCACTCTAGTCCTGCCTTACCACTCCACCACACATTTCTCCACCCAACACTTGTCATCATGCTACTGTCTTTAAGGGCTCCCATAGCCAAAAGTGATCCAAGAGTTTGGGCACCTCAAGGATCATGCCCCTTCTCCTGTAGTCCTTTCAACTACAGCTCTATGTCTCCCCACCTCTTCTCTAGAGGTGCATGAGCACTCATGGCACAATCGTCATCAGTCTCGACATCCTTCTCCACCTTTGTTGGAGCTACCTTTGAGTTGGAAGCTTCTCCCTTTATTTTCTTCCTGGGGCACTGAGATGCATAATGTCCTAGCTCCCCACAATTTAAGCACTTGACCTTGGAGATATCTTTCTTCTTCCTCTTCTGAACCCCTTGTTGTCCTGCAGATGCTAGAGCCGCATCCTCCTCCTCCTCTTGCTTGACTTGAACTCCCTTATCGCTGCTCCCTGCGTTGGTCAACCTCTTGATCTCTTCCTGTCGAAGAGTTGCCCACATATCCTCCCAACTGGGGAGAGTTGCTCTGCCCAAAATGCTTTGGACAAACATCTCCCAGTCCTCGGAGACTACATTCAGAGCAATCCTGACCATAAACTTTGGATCCAGTGTAGCCCCCACGGAAGTAAGTTGGTCGCGAATTCCTTGCAACCTAAGAAGGAACGAATCTATCTCCTCTCCTTTCTGCATTTGATATGACCTTAGTTGATTCTCAAATAACATCATTTGCTGCACGGAAGAGCCCTGGTATAAGGTAGTCAACGTCTCCCACATTTCTCTTGCTGTGTTCTTCTCAGCAATACGTGGTATGACATGATCTTTTACCCCATCTAGGATCATGCATTTCGCCTTCGCCTGGGCCTCCTCATACTTCTCATTTGCATTCGAGTCAACTGGGACAGCTACGGTTTTCAAGGCATAGTCCTTGATGCGATGTTTATCCAAGATTGCCAGTGTCCTGACCTTCTCGATGACAAAATTGGAAGCCCCGTCCAATTTGTCTTGATCCTTCAATCCATTCACTCCCATCTCTGCTCCTCTTCTAGACTCCCTCTGAGTCTTGACTTCCCTCTTGGAAATCCTCCTACTAGCTATTGAATCACTCCTCTCCAATACCACTTTGTTGCTGCAACTCGGATCCGGATTTCTTGGCTAGAAATCCGTCGAGGTAGTGCTTCCCTCTACCTTGGTTCCATCTCCTTAGAAATTGTTCTATACAGACAGAAACAATGTCCCGCCAGCTCCTCAAATCACAATCTGCACAACTCCCTTAGCCCCAGCACCTAAAGAATATGAGCCCTTTTGGCTCTGTGCAATCACAATGAGAGTTGGATCAGCTCCTCTTGGCCTCAGCATCGATCCTTCTTGGCTAAGAAAGATGATCTGGCACTACGTAGGCCTGATATGCCCCCCCCCCCCTGCCTCTGTGCTAGCCTGGACTACTGATGCAGCTACTACATGGGCTCCTCCTAGCTACTGCGTCTTCCCCTCCTGGCTCAGAACGCTGACGTAGGCTCTGCGTGAGCCTCTGCATCACCCTCTTTGCACTGCGTCACTCCTCTTGCCTCTTGAGCTCTGGAAGAGAATTGTCTCTTGGGACGATTCCTTCTCTGTTGCACCTCATTTCCACAACATCTGGCATGTGTGGATATTTATTTTTCTCCATTTATTTAATTTCGGGCTTAATTAATTGCCAAATTTCCCAGTGCGGAAAATCTAAAAAATTAAAAGATGACTACCTAGACCTAACCAAATTCCACGAAATTTTTTTGTGTTATATAGTATGGTAATATACAAAGACTCTAGACACTAAGATGTGTTAGGGGCTCAACCTTCAAACCGTCATCTCGGCTTTGGGGTAAAACGTGAGCGAAAAAGCCCAGAAAATTATCTGCCTCTAAAAAAGAAGGGATAATTAACCAGATAAAAAAAACACTCCAAGGTGTACTCGTTTGCTGATCGATTCCCAACATCCTAGGCCTGTTACAGACTCAAAAACTCATCATTACTAGTATCACTTATTACAATTCCCTGCAGGGTGTGGAATCTGGGTACAAGAAAGATAATGAGAAGATAGAAGTAGAGTTAAAAAACTCTATTGACTGATGATATCTAATGGTACAAGTGTCCTCTGGATCATCCTTGGGCATGGAGTCTTCATATAATCATCGTGTGCCACTCTAGTTGTCAACACGTAGTATATGACCAATTCATCTGAATACTTCCTCCTAGATCAGAGGCCCATTTTCTAGATAATATCATACCCCAAGCATCAGGCAGATTAACAACATAATGTCAGCGTAAACTGATAAATGAACTTGTAAATCCTTAATTAACCCATGAACTTCAATCTTCTTAGAATCCATGGCACATATATTGTAGTAAGGCCTAGAAACTCGTAAATTGAGTTGTTCCATGACCCTCTTGGTCATGACAAAGGTTGACGCACCAGAATCAACATAAAATTATTCAATTTATATCCATTAACCATCAAAGTAATAAAAAATGGTTGATGATCCTTGTTATATGAATCCAAACTTTGCAGATATATGGGGGCATCCTGATAGAAAACTTCAGGAGCCTTATCTTGAGAAATATGAATAAACAGAGCTTCGATGACACTTAATAACTTAGCCTTTTGGGAGAGAATTTTCAATAGCTCAGTGACATGCACCAAGATCTTTGAATTATTCAACCATCCTCCCAAATCAATATTCAATCCAGAATTTGGACCAGGGTTAAAACTTTGAGAGGGCATTTGATTGTTACCTTGATCCTTATCCATTCTTTGATAAATTAACCCCTTATCTTTCGCAATTTCCAATACTTGATCTGGAGAAGGCTTTTCACCAAATAATTCAACGGTTAAATCTTTTTCATGCCCAAAATTATTAATACTATGGGAAGATTTGAAAGGCCTAACATCTTCACTATTTTCCTTAAGCTCCATCCAATCTTCCATAGACAAAGGAAATTATTTACCAACAACATTTATTTGATTACTCACCCCAAACATTCCACTATCCATAATTCTTTTAACAATGGGGCAAGTAGCCTCCTCATGAAGAGCATCACAAGCCCTAGAATAAAGTGGAGCTTCATCGACCAAATTAGTAGATTCAAGCAGATTAGGTAGTCTCTACTCACTAGATTGGCCTTTTTTCTATCAAGTATTATTACTTCAATTATTATTATGATTCCTACGTTAGAAATTATGCGCTTGAATTCTTTCTATTTGGACCAACCTAGACTGCAAAGTACTTATTTCCTTAGCATGGTTAGAGATTAATTTCGCTTGGTTAAGCCCCATGCTTTCAATTTTTTGCAGTAATTTTTGCATAGGGTCATCATCAGATTCGTTAACTTATTTACCCTTAGGCTCCTTTAATTTATTTGCAAAATTTTGCGTTTGAGCTCTTTCCATTTGGACCAACCTAGACTGCAGAGTACTTATTTCCTTAACATGGTTAGAGATTAATTTTGCTTGGTTAAACTCCATGCTTTCAAGTTTTTACAGTAATTTTTACATAGGGTCGTCATCAAATTATTTAACTTCTTTACCCTTAGGCTCCTTTAATTTAGTTCCAGAATTCTATGCTTGAGCTCTTTCCATTTGGACCAACCTAGACTGCATAGTACTTATTTCCTTAGCATGATTAGAAATTAATTTCGCTTGGTTAAGCTCCATGCTTTCAATTTTTGGCAGTAATTTTTGCATAGGGTCATCGTCAGATTCTTTAACTTCTTTACCCTTTAGGCTCCTTTAATTTAGTTACAGCGCTATCAAAGCCAGGAATTCTAGACTTCCCCGATGCCTTTTTATCCTTTTCGAGCTCTTCAGCTAAAGCTTGACAAGCCTTATAATCAATGGTCTTAGCACGTCTTAACTCATATGAGGTATCAAGATTAAAAGCATCAATGTAAAAATCTAGAAGAGATTTATCAGAAGGCTTATAATTTGTAGATATTTCCTTAATAATACCATTAAATCTCTTGTTAAACTCTTCAATTGTCTCATTCTCTTTCTTTTTTATGATAGTGATAGCCTTAACTAGATGCCTTTCTTCTTTCTTATCTCCAAAATTTTCCTTAAAGAATTAATGATTAATTGTAACGAGTCAAAAGAATTATCAGCTTTCTCAGTAAACCATTCCAAAGCATTTTCTTCCAAAGATAGCACAAAAAGATTCATCTTTACATCTTCATGTCTAGTGTTAGCGCCAACCCATTTGTTAATGAAATGTTTAAATTATAGAGATAAGTTTTAACAGTTATCACATTATTTCCTTGGAAGGAAGGCAATTTATCTATACCTTTATCAGGAAGATCATGAGGATATCCTTGAATGTTAGAGAAATTACAAGGAAGATACAACACATCCATGATGTCTTGCTGAATGGGATCAAGACAAAGCAAATGGATGTCAAAGAGCGCTTGTTGTCCGAGATTAAAAAGAAGTGTATGAGAAGAGAGCTTGTGTAATTGAAACCTGAGAGCCTTCTCACGATCAGGAGCAGGATTAACCAAGCTACTTGGATTTCTTCTAGTACAAGCTCCTGTAGAAGATGAAGGAAGTGGAGTCGCCACCCAGAAAAAAATCTAACTTAGACACCTGAGATGAAAGATGAGACAAATGAATGAGATGAATGTTGTAAATCAAAGGTCCAATAAATTGGTCCCCGACAACGGTGCCAAAAAATGTTGTCGCACAGAATGTCTAAGCACCACGACAACGGCTCAGATCAGGACTATCACCCTGATCCCCAATCTCTCTGTTTAAGTTCTCCCAATAGCAAACTAAGAGGGTAAACCTTATGATAATGGAATGAAGGAAACTAGTTGGGAACCAACTAGTTAAGGAGACACAGTTAAGCAACCAAGTACTTGTTTTAGATTTAGAAAGACTTATAGGATTCGATTGGATTTAGACGATTGATACTGGTGCCTTAGGGAGTCAACTATCTTGCCGAGAAATTTAGGAACAAGTAGTTGATGTGCAATTGTTGCTTGTTTGAATAGCTATCTTACATGAAATGCAGATCCTAAAACTAATGTGAGACGCAAGAATCTTAGTTAATTTTAATTAAATTCTTATCTAAGTGTTGGTGCCTCGTTTTTCCCCAATTCCACTATTTTCCACCTCTATTTTTGTCCTTTTTGTACTCCTATACCTACTCTCCTATCACTTTCATTATCACTTTCATTGCTCTAAAACTGTCAAAATCCTACTTTGAGGTAAAGCATATTTCATTGTGTCATTTTATTGTTTATTAGTTAAGTTTAAGCGAATTTAAATTGTTACCAATGAGCTAACTAATCGATATAATTGAGTATGAATATTACAACAGGTTGAGCAGGATGAGATCAGGAGAGTGCTTGTCCATGAACCATGTTCTACCATTTATGTACTCAACAACCATTTCAGGATCGGTACTCAATGATATAAAGGATGAATAGACCGCATGCTTCTAGATAATCAAGCCACCTACAATAGTGATCGAACAAGTTCAATCTCTGCCATGATGAAGATCTTCACTATCCTCATTGAACTTAGTTGGTGCCAATATTGGAGTTAGTTGAGGATTTGTTATGCTAAATAGAACAAGTCATTCTAGAAAATTAATCTAGAAGATCGATTTAGCCAAGTTGTTAGAGAAATTTCTCATTTCCCACCCCGGTTTTCAGTTTCACCTTATTTTTCCCATATAGTTAAATGCCCTTTCCCATATCCATACATTCAACAACTGAAAAAGTAAAGTTTTGCTGAAAACACAAATTCTAGAAATTTTACAGAATGCTGGAAAATGCAGAAATAAAAAATCAGCAGGTACAAAAAGTCATTTAACACATTTGAACACAGTGATTTTTGGTTGATGTGACCCTGGAAAAACCCCCTACAACTCTTGGGGAAAACCAGTTCGAGAGCTCTTATTTATTTCTGAAAATGCCTTTTTTTACAGTGAGAAATATTCAGCAAAAAAATCAGCAAGCAAATTTACAACTTATCTCTTTTCCCGTGCCTCACAGCAAACTGGAAATTACAGCAAACAGGACAGCAATAAATGTTGTACGGCCTCCTCGATTTTTGTGCCCACTTTCAGCGTTAAATGTTGTTGTATGGTCTGCATTAGATGCAATGTACAGACCTCGATTTGCATGCAAAAAAAAACAGCAAACTGCTCCTCGATTTCTGTGCAAACCACTCCTCAATTTCTGTGCAAACCAGCTGTATGGATTTCTAGAAAATCGTGCCAAAATCAGCCTTTCACTGTGTGCTGAATCAGCTATACAAATCTGCTCAACTACTGCCTCAGAATGTGTGCCAAGCTGTTGTCTCCTTCTCCTCCTTGTCCAAAAATCTCCCTTGCTCTCTTGCTCTCCTTCTCTCAATCTGCTCATGAAAGAATGAATGACCTTTTGCCTCCTTTTGCTCCTTTAATCTAATCCTAAGTGACTTTTGAGTAACCTCTAAATCCAATGGCTGAAATAGATTGAGATCTAGGGGTGAGATTAAATGCTCATTTAAATCTCACTTTTTATTTTTTAACTCACCCCACTTTAATAAAGACCCACTTAGTCATTTATTTCCAAAGTCACTTTTCCTTTCTAATTTTACATTAACTTTATTAAAGTCACTTTAAAATTAGACTTTAGTAAGTTTATCACTTTAAGTCACTTTTAAATTAGATTTAACTTTATAAAAATTATAAAGTTACTTTAGGAGAAAAATTAAATTCTTTTGGACACTTTTCCCTAAGCCAAAAGATCAAAGCCTTAGGGAACCACCTGTTCTCCGGTACCAAATTTCAACACTCCCTCTTACCGAGGAAGGTGTTCCTCACCACATCCATCTTGTCTTTGAAGTAGACATGCTTGCCCTGTGAGAAAGCTTTGGTAAGAATATCTGCAACCTGCTCATCAGTGGGAATATACTCAAACTTCACAGCTCCCTTCTGAACATAGTCTCTGATGAAATGATATTTGATCCCGATATGCTTTGACCTGTCATGAAATATTGGATTCTCCGTGAGTTTAATGCAACTCTGATTATCACAGTAAATCACTGAAGGTCTCAACGGCTGACCAAATAAGCCAAACAACATCTTGTGAAGCCAGATGGCCTCACAACTAGCTAGACTGGCTTCCATATACTCTGCTTCCACTGAACTCAATGCTACTGACTGCTGCTTCCGGCTGAACCATGACACTACTGCTGAACCCAACCCAAAACAACACCCTGAAGTGCTCTTCCTATCAGAAGCACAACCATCCCAATCAGAATCAGTATAACCTGCCAACCTCACTCCATCCCCCTGCCTGTAATCCAGACCATAATCCACTGTCCCCTGCGAGTACCGCAAAATGTGTTTTGCAGCCAACTAGTGAACCTTCCTAGGCTCACACATAAACTGACTCATCGTGTTGACTGCAAAACAAATATCTGGTCTAGTTTTGACCAAATACATCAAGGAACCAATCAGCTGCTTGTACAATGTGGGATCCACCAACTCGAATCCGAAGCATGAAGCTTCTTCCAGTTGGTGATCA
>APFE030367293.1:34211-99922 GCA_000404065.3 Pinus taeda
TGTCTATACTTTGTTGCATCCTCAAATTCCTTTCCTTCAATAGATGTGAGCTTTAAGTTTTGTTCCATTGGAGTAGAAAGAGGATTGCACTCTGTCATGACAAATCTGTTTAACAATTCTCCAATGTATTTCTTTTGAGAAAGAAATATGGATTTTGGATGTTGGGTTACTTCAATGCCAAGATAGTAATGAACATAGCCCAAATCAGTCATTTCAAAGATTTTTCCTAATTCTTTTTTTATGGATGCAATATAACTTTCATTGTTCCCTGTCATTAAAAGATCATCTACATATACCACAAGATATACAACTGTTTTGCCAACTTTCTTGACAAATAAAGTTGCATCATCAAGATCAAAATGATTGAAGTTAAGTTTCAGAAGATGCTCAGTTAGTTTTTCATACCAGGCTCGTGGTGCTTGTTTGAGGCCATACAAGGACTTCACAAGTTTGCATACTTTATGTTCATGTCCTTTCACAACAAAATCCTTCAGGCTGGGACATAAAAACATTTTCTTTTTAGATCTCCATTTAAGAGAAGGCAGTTTTTACATCCCATTTGATGGGAATTTCCAACCGTTCTGAGCTGCTAGTGGCAAAGAGTGTCCGGATGGTGGCCCATTTTGTGTGAGGGCAAAGTTTCCTCATAATCACCCCCTTCCTTCTGTGCAAAACCTTTTGCCAACAAGCCTAGCTTGTGGCTTGTCAAGTGAGCAATCAGCTTTGTACTTGTTCTTGTAAGACCCACTTGCAACCAATTGGTTTGGTTCCAAATGGAGGATCAACCAGCTTCCAAGTGCCGTTCTTTATGAGGGCATCATACTCCTTTTGCATCGCTTCTTGCCATTCATCATGAGAAGCAACTTCTTTAAAGGAAGTTGGTTCAAAATCTGTAGACAAATTCAATTCACAATCATAAGAAACATACATATCAACAGGTGATTTAGAGTCATCTACATCACCTCCATTTTTTCGGTTTGCATTTCTGGTTCTTGTTTTTCCAATTTCATCAGGATGAACACTTTCAAGTGTCTTTGTCAGCCACTTTGGGGGACCTTTCTGAGATGGTCCAGGCTGCTCTACTGATTGAGTTGAGAGTGAATCAAGATTGAGTCTCCCAATTCTATCATTTACATCACTTAAAGCATCATCCATTGTTGGAGTTTCAGTCGGGGGAGAGTATTCTTCAGAGGAAGATTCCACATGTTGATCTAGTATAGGAATCCCCCCTTCAAGATGTGGAATCTGATTTTCAAATTCTTGAAATGATTTCATTTTTGCGAATCTATCCAAGCGATCAAGTTGCCGCTCAACAACATTGTCAGATTTGGATGATTCAAGAAAAATTACATCTCTAGATATAACAAACTTTTTATTTTCTTCATCATAGAGGCGGTATGCTTTGGAGGTGTTTGAATACCCCAGGAAGATACACTTACGACTTCTAGTACCAAGTTTGTTTCTATGTACCTTTGGTATCAAAGCATAATAGGTGGAACCAAAAACCCTGAGATGCTTTACCGAAGGAACATGTCCATACCACAATTCATAAGGAGTCTTGTTTCTTATAGAACTAGATGGAAAGATATTCTTTATATATGCAGCACATAGAACAGCATCAGCCCAAAACATTATCTTTACATTTTTGAAAAAAAGCATGGATCACACCATATTCAAGATTGTTCTATTCATTCTTTCAGCTACACCATTCTGTTGGGGATTATAAGGCACAGTTGTTTGATCTTTAATCCCATGTTGGCGAAGATAGTGTTCAAATTCATTTGATGTATATTCTTTTCCATTATCAGTGCGAATAGACCCAATATGAGATTGTGCATCATTTTCAATCCATTTATGAAAATTCTTGAATGTTAGGAAAGCATCAGATTTGTTCTTCAATAAATAAACCCAACACATTCTGGTGTAGTCATCAATAAATGTCATGATATATTTATTTCCATTTGCAGAAGGAACAGGCATTGGACCACATAAATCTGAATGAATAAGTTCAAGCTTCCTATGTGCTCTTGAATGTGAATCATGAAAGGACTGTTTGCTATGCTTTCCTAGAATGCAAGCATCACATTGCTTAAGTTTTCTAGGAATTGTAGGCAAACCAGCAACACCATTTTTCTTCAATAAACGGAGACTGTCATAGTTTAAATGTCCAAATCTAGCATGCCATAATAAACTTGATGGAAGTGTACCTTCTTCATGATGAGAAATATATGAGAAATGTTGAGCATGAGCAGATGTTCCTTGCAGTTTGAAAAGTCTTTCTTCTTCTATTCCCCTCATGACAAGTGAGTGATCAGATGCTTTTCTCACCTCAAGCTTGCCATCAAACATATGAATGGAGTGACCTTGCTGGCGGATGTGGACCAAGGACAACAAGTTTCTCTTAAGCTATGGGAGATATAGAACATGATCAAGAAGAAAGTCTGAGAGACCAGGCAGTTTAAGCCTGATTGTGCCAAGCCCTGATGGCTTGATTTTTGACTGATCTGCAAAGTAAACTACTCCATCAACATTGTCAGTGAAATCTTCAAAAAAGTCTTTTCTATGAGTCATATGACAGGTTGCTCCTGAATCAAGCAGCCAGTCATTTTTCCAGGAGGCAAGTGAAGTGTTAAACAAATCTTCATTTACTCCAATGTTACATTGTGCCTCAATATAGTGAGCGGATTCAGGTGCTTTACCTTTGTCTGTATCATCAGTTTTACCTTTCTGTTGGTTTATTCTCTGCTCAATTTTGTCCCATGGTAGCTTGCATGTAGAGGCATCATGTGATCCATTTCTTTTGCAGTGAATACAATGTAAATCTGCCTTTTCTCCTTGAGAATGTCTGCCCCCCCTGCCTCTAAAGTATCTTCCTCTTCCTCTCCGTCCACCTCTTCCTCTTGTAGAATCTTGAGCAGGATATTTTTCTTTATTAGCCAGGCATACAGTCTCTTCTCAGAAGATTCAGTGACTGTCTTCTTTCCAAAGGCTTTTTCTCTTTCAGAAAACTTTTTCACAAGAGAGTCAAAGGTTATATCCTTGAGATTTCCATTTGCTTGCAAAGACTCAAGATAATTGGAGTATATAGGATACAGTGCCTTGAGAAAAGCAATAAGAGAGATATCCACCTCAACTTTAGTGGATTTGATATCATGCATTATAGATTTTATTTCAGATGCAAGAGCAAGAGGATCATTATTTTGCAGTTCAAGAGTGAAGAGTTTAATCATAAGTTGGACGACTTCAAGTGCAGAATGTGAGTCATAGAGCTCTTTCAGCTTTTGTAAAGCTTCAAAGGCAGTTGAATATGTTGAAATGTGGCGACTCACCTCCTTATTTACAGACGCTGCGATTAATGCATACGCTTTGTTGTTCTTGTTTTCCCAGATGGCAAGTTCTTTGTCTGATGTAGGCTTTTCTGGGTCACTATCTCCTTCTCCGACACACACTCCTTTCCACAGCTCATTGAAAATGAGGGTGTGTTGTACCATCCGAGACCAGTCAAGATAGTTCTCCTTGCCAGTGAGAACTATTCCTATCATAGAGATGATTGAATGCATTCTGTAAAAGATTACTTCTGCTGATACAAAAAACTTTTGCTGATAGACTAATACTTCTAATGGTGAAAAAAATTTGCTCTTATGAAGAAAAAACTTCTGCTGCTAAAAAAATGATTTTGATATGGAAATATATTCAAAATCATTCAAAATTATGCTACGCCATTTATATATTATTGATCATTGAAATGAATACTGATAACATATATCACCATATATATCACCACAAAAAAAAATGTTTGAGCGCTTGTGTTAACCCTACCACCGTATTATATATCACAGTTATCACATAAAAAATTTGTGTTTAAACTGTAATATATATCACGCATATAGATAATTGAGCACTTGTTGCCACTGTAATATATATTGCTGCATAAACAAATGCGTGCTTGTATTACCACTCTCAATTGGAGCACGCTATCACCTTATCACATGCTATCACTGTATATCAATCAACATTTGATAATGGATATCAACTAGGAAGCCGTATAAGCGCACCGTTATGGACTTTTTTTTTTTTTGGATCAAGATGGGGCAAGGCGTTTATACGGACAACATTTCAACCTGGGCGTTTGCACGGACAACGTTTCAACCAGGGCGTTTACACGGATAGTGTTTTAAAACAAAACCCAAACTGGTTTTAAGCTAGTATCACCGGAGATGCATCGACTCATAAGCTTTCATTAATGTGCAATGAGTTACCATTGTGCACAGGCGCTAGGATGGTTCATCTGGAAAAAATACAGGAAACGAGCTCCTATGAAGGATATGCCATGGCCTCCACTTCCTAGCATAAACCCAGATCAGTTAGTCACACCCAATATTCACAAACAATAATGGTCATACTGATATCTGATCGAATTCAGAGAATTATCACAGAGCTGATGACGGATCAGAAGAGTAACACACGTTTTCTCGCAGACAGCACGCGTTTCAATAATTTTAAACAGCGTTCTAAATATCTAATACAGTCAAAACAGCGTTTCATATTATGAACTTAACGGTGACAGTCTATATCATTACCATATTGCGTTATCTATCAGGGCAGACTCTGAGCGTTTTTGATATCTGATACAGCGAAAACAACCTTCAAGGCTTCTCAATTTCTGAATCAACAGTTACGCATTCTGTGAGACAGCGTTTCCTTCAGGCATGGCAGCATTTCTTGTCAGGCATGGCAGCGTTTCTTGTCAGGCAGCGTTTCTCCTTCAGGCATGGCAGCGTTTCTCCTTTAGGCAACGTTTCTCCTTCAGGCAGTGGACAGAGGAGCAGAAGGCAGGTAGTGGACAGGAGTTACAAAGAAAGGTTAAAAAAAGAACCTGGGACCTGTGCTCTGATACCATATCAGGCCAGGAGTAACTCCAGAAAAACTGATTCGTTTATTCAATTAGCCAGCTATCTATTATATACATGAATGTGATCGTTCAGTTCATCTTCTTGATGACTGTTCACATTCAATTCCCCCAATCACTGAGGATTAGGTGTCAACAAACGCAGTTCGACGAAGAATGCAAGCAGAGAGGAGAAATGACATGAGGCGACGGAGCAAGGAAGAGTGATTAGCTCACGCGGGAGAAGGAAGACGATGGCAAGAGGACTAGCCAGCGAACAAGGGTTTCAAAAGCTAAGGAGGGAGCAGCGAGGATGTGGGACGAGACAAGGCCATGGATGAGAAGAGTTGAGGGGAAGGATAAGGGTTGCGGGATAAGAAATTCGCGCAGGCAGAGAAGGGCTCACACACGGGTTGAGGAAGAGCCATAGAGGAAAGGAAGCGCGAAGAGGGAGAAAGGGCTGCGAGGCAGAGGGAAGAGACTGCGAGTAAGGGCTATAGGTTTGAAGAGAAGGGAGGAGCGAAAAAGCTGAGGAAAAAAGAAATGTAGGGATTTACCAACGAAATTTGAAGGGCTTCGAAATGCAATGGAGCAGGAAACAAGGGAGAAAAGAGTTGGATCTTCAAGGTAGCGAATAGGAGAAGAAAAACTCAGAGGGCGAGACAAAAAAATCTATGAAAAACTTAAAAAATAGTTCCCAGAAATTTATTTTAACGATCTCAGAGAATTTTGATAAAGAAACTCGAATTTAGAATTCTTTCCTACAAACAAAATATTTCTGAAAGAAGATTATACCCTCCAAGGCCTAGATATGTCTCAGATCTTGAAAAATCTCCTTAAAAAAACCTTCAAATCTATACCTACACAAACAGCAGACAAAAACCTAGAAACCCTGTACAAATATATAAAAATATGAAATGGAAACCCCAAGTTAGAAGATCAAATCTAAAATTTCTAAATTTTTATACAATTAAAATTATAGATCTATCATATCTTATGAGTCTGAGTCCAACTCCGCTCCCAAATCTAAAGATAGCCTGCTAGCCAGATCTAACTATTTAGCACAATATTTTGAAGATCAATATTGTTTTAAATTTTAGGTACTAGCCCCGAAAATCCCTACAAATATATTTTGTTATACAATCTAAGAGTTTAAATCCAGAAGGCTCTCTAGATCTTAATTTTCGGGAGTCAGCTGATCTAACTAACGACTTCCCCAAACGCCCAAAATCTCTGAATAAAGATGGCTTTGCACACTTAAAATATAAGTCGTTAAATTAATAGAAGTATAAAATAACAATTAAATCTTCAAAGATTGGAGATACCTGCCAATCGAATAAAAATCTTAATGCTATCTTAAAACCAGACAATTTAAGCAAGATACCTGTGCAATAAATTGATCTACAAGAGCTATTAACAAACAGTTTATAAATAAGATCAGTAAAAAAAAATCAACACACGATACCATAAGATACCAGAGAGGAACACTTCCATCAAGTAAGACCCCAAAAACTTTGCGTTATATTATTCCAGAAATATAAATAATTAAAAAAAAAAATTAAAAATTAGAAGAGCCTCAAAAGCTAGTACACAATTCAATGATCAGATCCTTCGACTAGCAAATGACTCCTAATTTATAAATTAATTCTCTAACGACTAGTTGGATTGATCCCTGTCAAAGTAATCTCAACTATTGAAAAAAAACTAATTATCTTTTAATCTCCTCTATCAAAATTATTATATTTTTGAGGAAATTCAAATTTTTTATTTAGTTGAATTTTAACCAACTCATAATCAATTATTTTGAGTTGATTTCATCAAAAAATTGACTTTGAATTAACTACCAAAAGACCAAGGGTCCAAAATCTCTTGAAATTTTCAATATTCCCTTAGTCAAGGACCTTCAAAAATTAATTCTTCTAGAACCCACAAATTTTTTAATTTGAAAAATTAATTTTTCCTAGGACCTAAAATTAATTAAATTTCTGGCTTATTATTTTAATTTTCTTTTGCCATAAATTTTTGACTCATGAGGGGATTAATAATTTTTCCAACCCTCAAATAATTAATCCATGGGGTCTAAATATAAGGGACCATGCACTAAAATATTTTTTACATCAAGATATTGCAATTTAATTCATAAAGGGGGAACACCTGTTCGTTATAGACCCTCAATCATTTACCCAATTCTGCGACTCAAATATGATCTAGTAGACCAAGTAATCTGTAATAAAATAATCTAGCCAATTAGCTAGGATTATTCCCAAATTACTTTTACAAAGACCCGATAAAAAAAACTAGGACTCACTTAATATCTTGACAACAAAATCCACGTTAGCTTTGGGGTGAGGCTGGAGGGAAAAACTTTGTCGACCATTTGTATCTAGTGACAAACATGAATTAGTGAGACAAAAAAAACTCTTAGGATAGAAATCATCACCAAAATACTATGCTTACATAGGTTGTTACATACATGATGGTATTACTAAGATCATTTACATTATAACCATGCAATATGGGTTTATATCTTTAAAAAATTGTCGACTGGTGATGAAATCTGAATGATGCAAAAACTTGAACATGATAGATCCCTTGTGTGAAAAAAAGGGTGTATTGCTATGGGGTTGTTGACACAAAGTGGTCAATATGAACCAAATCAAATAAGATAACCAAGACCTTTTGAGTAAGACAAAGACCTCCTCCAATCCACCAAGTCAGCCTCCCAAGCTGATTACCCAAACTTCAAAAGTCAAACTACTTCAATCCTACAACAAACTCAGATTTTGGCCCCCTTGGTTTAGATTTTCGGCCCTAATGTAGACCTACAACTTCACCCTTGCTGTAGCAACCCAAAAACTCGCACGTGTGGTAGAAAAAAATATTTTCAGCTTCCTTTGTTTGACAAGTGTCTCCTTCTTCACAAGGACTTGTCCTTCTTTTCTAAGTATTTTGCATTTCTTTATTCACTTCAAATTGCAGATCAAACTTGATTGGATGATTGGATGCTCAAATAGGTCGGATGGTACCGCTTTTATAATGTTTTTGTGCGGTCAAATTCCTTCAATTAGGCTAAATTAACTAGAGGGCAGGCCGACTTGGTGGAGGAGTGACAAATGACACTTTTGACTCAAAAATAAATTTCTTTTTTGATACAATAAACCCGATAAGGGTCTATTACATAATTACAAGGGCAATGACACATGGCATAAACTCTAGAAGCACACAATGGGTGCTTTGACCTAGAAACAGAACAAATGAAGCATGAAACCCATGCTTATAAATAATTTTCTATTATAATAAATGTTTCTTTTCCTTCTTTTTGAAAAATACATTACATCATAACTCAAATACAATTATGAAGACAGATACCGGTTACATTTCTCAACACCTAAATCAATGGCACTAATAAATGTTTGAACTTTCTTTCCAAGAAGTAATACTTTGTATAAGAGAATATGATTTATATTATTGATTTTAGGTCATTATGCCTTTAATTTATTTTCTTGTGTTAGGCCTATTACCCACCATTTTGTGGGCGATATCCCTAGGAGAAAAAAATTCTCTGTGATGGTCCTCAGTGAGCATCCAGCAGCCCCTTGTAGCCACCATCTAGCTCATTGTTCCAATTCTCCGCCCCCTGAGCCAACCATGTGGTCCTTCACCCATCTGTCATGATCGTATGTTTGAAGGTAGCCCTCCCAAACCTAAAGGTATGCCTTGTCATTCATTGATTGAGTATTTTAGTTTATTTGTCATGGAAACTCTTAGGCATGGATTAATGAGGGGATTTGGCGGAAAGAGTGGACTAGGTTTGTGCTCTTGTCCCCTAGGTCTCTTTCGGATGTTAATCTTGGACCCTAGTCCTATGGGATCTCTTTTACTGACCTTTGGTCTTAGGGATGGTACTACATGGGAAACCATAATTTTGATTATGTGGTCCCACTTCCTGATCCACATATATCAGCCCCCTTCCATTCATTATAATCCCATTCATCAGTCCTCCCACTTGGGTACACATTCCTCCACTAGGTCCATAAGGGGTCAGCCACCCCCTCCCCTTTGCCCACACATTGGGTCGAGCCTCGAACAATGCCCGAAGGCTGATACAAAAGAAAATAAAAGAAAAAGCATAATTGGCCACATTCAATAGGAAATTGTACCACAAAATGCAAAAGATGGTTGGGACAAACACATTTAGCACGTGGGAAAAAGCGACTACATGAGTTCTACCCCTTTACATGGCTATCACCCTGGTTCCTATAGGCCCTATATGAGCCGCCTCTATCATTCAGGAATCCATGATTGTCCCAACCCTTGGTGAGTGATGAACTTCCCCACTTTAAAAGGGCTATCCACTGTTATACTTTACACATCATGCTCTCATTCCTTTGAGCCCCGAGTAGTTAACAAAAGAAAAATCATAACAAGAAAAAGGCATATGAAGAAGGGTGGAAAAATCAAGGTCAAGGTAACTCATGTACCATGATTTCTCCCTCCTACACATCATTTACCCGAGTATGGGCTTCCCTTTCATTAGCTACCCTTGCACCATGGCATGTGACCCAGGTTTTCGCCTTCATGCCCTACTCTGTTCCATCACTTTATCACATGCCACCACCATTTGAAGGATGTACCATGGACATACCACCCTCTTTAGAAGCAGAAACCACCTAATAGGGTGCTTGGTTAACCCCCCCCCCCCTTTGAGCATGGAGACATTTTCACATGCCGAAGCCCAATATGGAAGGGCATGCCATTATAAAGTGCCCACCTGTTTTCCATGCTTTGTAAACTCTTTTACTTGATTTCTTTAACGACTTGGTCAACTGGAGAGCAAGGGTCGCATTGGATCTTATGAAGGATTACGGATGGTCTCCATTTTGGGTTTGGTCTCCCTATACGGGGTCTTAACCCTCAAGAGGGATACATTGGCACATGTAGGGTGTGTGAAGAGATCCATGGGCCTCCACAGCAGTAGATGGCATTCCATGGATCCCCAGATTCATTCAAAAATTGCTTGTGGTTCACCTATTGGGCAAGGAAGATACACCTGGTTCACCATGCACAACCGGCTCCACAGTTACACCATGCACCTGGAAAATGATCCAGGATCTATATGATAATGTGGTATCACCTAGACCATCATCCAAGCCCTTGCAGATGGTCTATAGGAACCTTCGATTTGTTTGGAGACCCATGAGGACACTTGTGCGCCCCCACATCCATTTGGAAGCACCACAGGTTTATTACTTGGAGAACAAGGGGCCAACCCCTTGTCAACTACTTTTGGGAGTCCTATTTCACATTATGGCACCTATGGACTTCATTAGGCCTTCTCTAAGGCCCAACGACACATGTTATTGATCATTCGACCCTCTTGAGAGGCTTACTCCTTTGTTATTGAGCTAGTTTGGTGGGCTTGTCATCAAAGGCACTTGTTATTTTCCACATTACTTTATTCTACAGGCTAAATTAGATCAAAATAAGCTAAATCAAATTCATTACACATTGTATAAATAGATGATGAGTTGATTCATTCTCTCATCATCCTTGGATGGATCATTCTCTCTTGTGAGATTTTCGTTATTCTTTTTAGAGGAAGAAATTGGATGGATGGATGAATTTTGATGTTTGGATCTCTTCATTTTACATGTAAGTGCTCTTTTATGCTATTTCATCATTTTTTTCTATGTCACATAAATGATGCTAGGATTTTCGCTATACTACGCTGAAATTTGTTGCTTTTCTTATGTGAAAGAGTGGGAATTTGTCTTTTATTAGCGTTGCATTGGGTCATGGGCCATGTTTGAATAAGTGGATGTTCCTAGAGAGATTTCGTTGAAATTTTATCTTGATAAGTCATCACATATTGCATGTTGAAGTATAAAGACCTTGAAGCAATTATCCCATGCCCTAATTGCCATGTGAAATTGTTCTAGAGGTCTCCTTGATGAAGTGAAACCATCCCAAACATTGGAATCATCTTGACTCCATTTCTCCAAAAGGATTAGGCACTGGTCCCAATGTTGCACGAAGCGCCCCCCCCCCCCCCTCCCCCTAGTTCCAAACCCGGAAGCGCGTCCCATGCGGAAGCGCCTAGGAAGCTTCGCCAATTTTTTTGCCGCTTCCTGGACTTTTCGGAAGCGTGGCTCGGAAGCGCGCTTCGTACGACACTTTGGGCATCGGGAGCGTGGCGCTTCAGAGGAGGAAGCATACGCTTCCGGAAAAGCGTTTAGAAAATCAATTTTTTTCAATTTTTTTTTAATTTTAGGTGAGTTTGCTTGTTGGGGGTAGGTCCACCTTGGGTTAGGGTGACGAATGAAGGCAAAAAAAATATAAATATAGCAAATGCTCCCTCATGGTAATGTTAAATTCTTAAAGTAAAAGTGACATTCTCCTTTATTTTTCATTTTCATCCTTTTACTTAACTTTTTAACATTACCATGAAATGACTCAGGATGTTTGAGAGTGGTTCTAGCCTCATTGGACTTCATATGGAGAAAATAGAATTTCATATCCTATTCAAAATTCAGCAGACTTAACAGTTTTCAGGAATTCAGGATCAATGGGATTGTGGCATTTCATTAGATTATATCAAGTATAAAGGTATGCGATTAGCATTTAATCAAGAGCACCAAGCCCTATATGTACCCTAGTGTTGGTGGTGTTAATTGTTGAACTCCTTTGTCACGCGGCACGCCCTTAGCCAAAAATTACCTTTCAATCAAGTCAAAATCATCGATCAAGCATGTTAAGCTTTTTCTACCATATTTTAAGTCTTGAATTAGGTAGTTTGATCAAAATTGGGCAATGTAGACTAATATCCCTACACAATCGAGGTAGAGGCAAAGGCTAGACAAGAGGAAAAGAATCTAGATTCTAGATGGTTGATGCATCTAAATGGTTGATGCTCGAATAATTAATCATTAATGTACAATGGATGTTATATCTATCTTGATTTATGCAAAAATATGCATGTTTTCTATGTTCTTCTACAACTAATTTGGTATTTGGGATGTTTGTTTTGAGTATAAATGCAAAAAAAAAATATATATATATATATATAGCAGAAGATTTTGCAAACGCTTCGCTTCCTAGATTTTTGGAAAATGACGCTTCCGCGTCCCCGCTTCCAAAAAACGTCCCTGCTTCGTCCCCGCTTTGTGCAACATTAACTTGTCCTCCGTATGTGATCACCCTAAAACATATTTTTCTCACCTTTCTCTCTTTCTTTCTAGGTCTAGCCTACATAGGTCACCTAGGGCATCAATTATCTCACAATCTAGCCATACAAACATTTCAATTTTTGGTGCACAGCTGCGTTGTAGTTTTCTCTAGAGGCCCTCCAAATTTGAAGCAAACAAGAAATTGCAAACCCTAGCTCAAGGATTGTTTCCTACCCTAAGTCTACCTTAGCTAGTGACTTCATTTGGATCATTGCATTCTATTCCAAAAACATTTATCCATTGATCCTCCTCTTCCACAATTATGTCAAGCCCCTCTTTGAGTGACCGATCCCTCTTACTTGACCTAATTTTGGGTCCACTTGGTCTCGTGTGGTCCCGCAACTTTATGAAGATAATCTCACAAAGACCATTTGTAAACCAAGTCTTCCCAAGGACTAGGTCCCTCCTTTACAAAGACCTTTTGCAAAACCTAGCCCCTGACCCTCTTTTCCCTTCTTAGAGAACCTTTCGTCTTGCCTCTTGGGAAAACAAGCCATATATTGAGCCTCTCTTGTGAATAGGCCTTTTCAGGAGTCACTCTTTTCCCTTTATTGACCCATTTATCTAGGTGATTCCCTTCATACCGAGTTTCCTCCAATCAGTCGAAGTCCATAAAGAGTAGGGATATTTAGCTAAGGTGACAGTGGGCTATTGCTCCATTGTTTCCCTTGACCTAACAGTTGCCCCTCAAGGATCCCATTCTAGGACCTCTGCTAGTTTGGGCTATAATATTTTTGGCGTCGTTGTCGGGGACACGAAACGTGTGTTTTGTTCCCTATACGACATATTGACATATCATTATTGGCGACTCCATTGGAAGAACGAAGCCCTAGTTCTTCATTGAACTTTAAGGTCAATGCTTGTAGGATGAAGCAAGCATTTTTTTTAGGCATCTTTAAATTCACCTTGGTGACTCCTACATAATTTACATGTATATCTCAAATAGGTTGTTTTGCTTTGATGATTTTCGTGCTTTGTAAATCGCTAGCGTTCTTGGCCACCCTAATCATGTCACAGAAAGGATGGTACGTGGGGTGCCCATGTTTTATGGTAATCCACTTTCTGCAATTGACTATGTAGAGAGATTTAATGCACATGCTTCAAAAGAGAAAGTGGCTCACCAGGATTTCCTCATGTTGTTGTTCATGGGGTCTCTTGTTGGTCATAACTCATGGTTGCATGATCATGAACCTAAGAGCATCTCATCTACTGAGGAGTTCATTGATAACTTTCTTAGACACTTTCAGGTATAACCTACATTAAGCATCCAAGAGGAAGCCTTCATCAAGCATCATCACGACATTGAGAATCTAAGTAACGAGCAAGAAGACGAGTCATCATTGGGTTCGCACAATGAAAAAGATGATTCTAACAACATGTGTGTAGGAAAGAATGAGTCTATGGAAAGTGAAGTTGAGACTAACCTTACCTTTCTCAAGGATAGTACTCCTAATGATTCTCCTTTTAAGAACCTTAAGGAAGGTGATCCCATTGACCCCTTGGAAAATGACAATGGAAATTATTTCCATATTGAAAAGGAGAAATGGGAAATTGTTGGTCCACAATTTAACTGTGCCCCCATGTATGACACCGACAAGGAGGATGAGGTTGAGAGTGGTCCTCCCTTTCTCCCAGGCATTGTTTATGATGACATATCCATCGATACTTTTGGGAAGGAGAATTACCATTTTCCCTTGCATAACAGAGAGGGATTGGAGATGATTGGTTCTCATTTTTGGGAAGACCCTATCTTCGATACCAACAATGGTAGGATTGATAAGACCCTTTCTCATACCTACCTTCCTTATGATTCTAGGAGTATATTCAAATCAATTGACCCTCTAGAGTTGGATTTTCAAGAAAAAAATCTCGTTGAGACTTCACCTTCCCCTTTTCCCTTTTCTATTGTTCGACATCTTGAGTCTTCATCAAGTGATTCCCTCCCCCCTCATCATATGATCTCAAGTGACCATGAGCCCTTCCCCCTTCCAAGTATAGTGTCGAGGAAGAGCCCCTCATTCATTATACTTTACCTCCTTGGACACACCCTCAGGGTTTTGATGACTCCATGACCTCCCCTCTCCAATGTGACCATCACCTTGAGCAACCTATTTGTTTCACTACTTCTTTCCCTCACCCTTTGATCCCCTCTCATCACAACCTTGGGGCAACTACAAAGAATAATATTATGAGTGATGATTGTGATAAGAAGTTCTTAAGGATAATCATTCATTCCACCATTGTGTACTTAGAGGGAAGGCTCTGCATTTCTAAATTGACTCGTGTTCCTTCTCTTAGGGATTCCTTTTACCTCACATGGAAACCATATTTTCCCACGTCCCGCCCGCAACATCCTCCATGTGTTTGCGCTTGCATTTGCTTTGAGATTTGTTGCATGAATCATATAAGCAGGCATATGTATATTGATTTGATGATATGTTGGTTGCATTGGCTTTATGATTACACTTAATATTAGCTTCGTCGTATGCACGGATAGGATGCATTGCATGCTCATTTTATCATTAGAAATAATGTCATATGATATTTCTCATGGCATATTAGACGCATTTAGATTAAATTTGCATTTTATTTACTTTACTGTTGATCTTATGGCCTAACATTAAGCATAGGTGATCTTAAGACACCATAGCTTGTGAAAATTCGATTACCCGAATCACCACTGCAGCAACTGATTAAGTTCCTTCTATTTGTGACATACTACATGATCCTTTACTCTATCGAGGATCATCTGCTTGGCCTTTGCCATCTCTCCCTTGTACTTTTTGAGTGGATCTAGATCCGCTAGCTCAGCTACCACACTGTCAACGTAGATTTTAAAACAATGTTCATCCAGAAGGCATGACATCCTCGCCTTCTAGATCACATAGTTGGATGGACCATCCAACTGATCCTTATCTCGTAACCCATTGGCTGCCATCTCTACCAACGAAAGTGTCGAACTGCTTCCTCTCTCCTCTGCGCAGCAATGGGCTGTCCTACACACTCCCTGCTGGAGTTAGTAGATCTTCTCTTCTTTGCTGCTGCTCAGTAATAAAGAAATCGAATTCCCTGGCTAGGAATTCTCTGAGGAAGAAATTCCCTCAACATTGTCTCCCTTCTTCCTTCTGACGATTTTCTGCCCCAACAACTGCTACAAAAAACTGCGTCACACCAAAAAACTGCCTCTTCGTTGAAGCTACTACGCTACTCCCTCTAACACTAGCAAACTTCGATTTGGAAGTCTTACCTTTCTGTCTACTCACTCAAAGAGTGACATTCCTCGAAAATATTTGCCCCCCCAGCCTGAACTGCGCAATCCCTCTGGGGATTCGATTTGTTGTGTATGCAACACTTCGACCCTCCTCCTCTTCAACGCTGGGCTCTTCCGGCTCTACTCTCTTGTTTCCCGTGCACCTCCGATACCATGTGAAAATTCGATTACCCGAATCACCACTACAACAACTAATTAAGTTCCTTCTATTTGTTAATTACTAAACAAATTATTTATTGTTTCCTATAGTAAACACCAAAACTAATACACTGTAGTCTTCACCAATTAAATTATAAGCGGAAACAAGAAACTGAGCAAGAAAGAAATACACAACATATTACACCGTTATTTTTGGAAAAATGTCCCTGGAAAAACCTAATGCAGGAAAACTGATGCAGCATCTGAGGGTTTTATTATTAAGCAGTAGTGATTCTGAGTACAATTCGTTGGATGCCCAATTGGCTATCCAATATAGAGAGAAATTGCGCAAAACAAATAGTGAGATGATCTCACCCTGTAACTGGAAGAACCGGCTCTGATCTCGTTGGAAATAAGCCTCTGCGCCAGCCTCTGCATAGAATTGTGTTAACCCCACGCAGTCTCTGCATCACCTCTACTAGGACTGTGTTTCCCCTCCTTCTGATCTTCTGCTGGCCTAAAACTTCAGCTCTCAGCCTCCCAGTCTCACACCTCGGCTCCCAGCTTCTGAAACTCAATTTCCTCAATAGGAATTCGATGTCCCTCTCAGGCTCTACGCTACCACAGTGTAGCTCTGCGTGGCCCAGCGTCAGCCTCTCTAGATGTCATTCTACCCTCTCTGCCTTGTACTCTCTGGCCCAAGGAAAAATTCCCTCTGGATACTATCCCTGCTCCTCACTACAAAATATCACTTCGAATTCCTCTTCCAGCAACTGATGTGCTTCAAAAATTCGATCTTCTGATCTCCACTCAATGTGTCCTCCAAATGCCCATCAAGCCTTTGCTTATAATCCTTTACTGAGAACCAACGGCCCAAATTAGATCCTAATCAATGGCTCATATCAATTTGGCTTGATCCTTGTCTTCTTCTAAATTTTTCACCCACAATTAGATTAATACCCTTTAATTATTTTAATTTCCTAACTTTAGACTTAGGCCTCCATTAAAAATAATTAATTATTTTCATAAAATTGTCTCTGGGTGGAATTTCCCAAAATGATTTCTAGGTATTGTGGAATACATGTGTCCAAGCCTCCCAACAAATTTTGAGGCTTAGAGCACATCCGATGCTACCATAAATCAACATTTCTCATGCGGTTACTCTTTGATATGTGTAGGTAACAAGTCTACGATAACCAAGAGATTGTTGGTGTTCTCATAACCTCTCATTCAAGTAGCTTCGCCCACTTGTCTGAGATCTCATGTCCCAGTTGGAGCCATATGTTACCCACCATTTTGTGGGTGATATCCCTAGGAGAAAAAATTTCTCCATGATGGTCCTCAGTTGGCAGCGAGCAACCACCATCTAGCTTAATGTGCCATTTCTCTGCCACCTAAGCCAGCCATGTGGTCACTGACCCATCTGTCATGATCATATGTTTCAAGGTGGGCCTCCCAAACCTAAAGGTATGCCTTTTCATTTGGTCATTGAGTATTTTAGTTTACTTATCATGGAAACTCTTGGGCATGGATTAATGAGGGGATTTCGCGAAAAGAGTGGACTAGGTCTGTGCTCTTGTCCCCTAGGTCTCTTTTGGATGTTAACCTTCGACCCTAGTCCTCTGGGATCTATTTTACTACCCTTTAGGCTTTAGGGATGGTACTACATGGGAAACCCCGATTTTGGTTGCTCACTCCCCGATCCACATATATCACCCCCCTTCCGCTCATTATAATCCCATGCATTAGTCCTCCCACCTAGAGGTCCACATTTCTCCACTGGGTCCACAAATGGCCAGCCACCCCCTCCCCTTTGCCCACACCATGGGTCGGGCCTAAAATGATGCTCGAAGGTTGATGCAAAAAAAAAGAAAAGAAAATGTATAATTGGCCACATTCAACAGTAAATTGTACCACAAAATGCAAAAGATGGTCGGGACAAACACATTTAGCACGTGGCAAAAAGCGAATACATGAGCACTACCCCCTTCCATGGCCATCACCCTGGTTCCTACAAGCCTATATGAGCCTCCTCTATCATTCAGGAACCCATGATTGTCCCAACCCCTAGTGGGCGATGAACTACCTAACCTTAAAGGGGGTATCTACTGTTATACTTTACGCATCATGTTGTTATTCCTTTGAGCCCCAAGCAATTAACCAAAGAAAAATCATAAAAGGAAAAGGGCATATGAAGAAGGGTGGAAAAATCAAGGCGGGGTTAACTCATGTACCACGATTTCTCCCTCTTGCACATCTTTTACCCAAGTATGGCCTTCCCTTTCATTAGCTACCCTTGCACCATGGCATGTGACCCAGGTTTTCCCCTTCATCCCCTACTTTGTTCCATCACTTTATCACATGCAACCACCATTTTAAGGATGTACCATGGACATACCACCCCCTTTAGAAGCAGAAACCACCAAAAAGGGTGCTTGGTTAACCCCCTCTTTGAGCTTGGAGACATTTGAACATGCCAAAGCCCACTATGGAAGGTTATGCCATTATGAATTGCCCACCTATTTTCCATGGTTTGTAAACTCTTTTACTTCATTTCCTTAATGACTTGGTGTACTGGAGGGCAACGGAACACATTGGATCTTATGTAAGATTACAGATGGTCTCCATTTTGGGTTTGGTCTCCCTATACGGGGTCCTAACCCTCAAGAGGGCTACATTGGCACATGTAGGGTGTCTGTAGAGATCCATGGGCCTCCACAACATCAGATAGCATTCCATGGATCCCTAGTCATTCAGAGACTGCTCGTGGTTCACCTACTGGAGAAGGAAAATGCACCTGGTTCACCATGCATAGTCGGCTCCATAGTTACACCATACATTTGGCAAATGATCAAAGATCTATATGATGATGTGGTATCACCTATACCATCACCCTAGCCCTTCCAAATGGTCTACAAGAACCTTCGATTTGTTTGGAGACCGATGAGGACACTTGTATGCCGCCACATCCATTTGAAAGCACCACAGGTTTATTACTTGGAGAACAAGGGACCAACCCCTTGTCCACTACTTTTGGGGATCCTATTTCACATTATGGCACCCATGGACTTCATTAGGCCTCCTCTAAGACCCAACGACACATGTTATTGATCATTTGACCCTCTTGAGAGGCTTACTCCTTTGTTATTGAGCTAGTTTGGTGGGCTTGTCACCAAAGGTACTTGTTATTTTGCACATTATTTTATTCTAGGGGCTAAATTAGGCCAAAATAAGATAAATCAAATGCATTAGGCATAGTATAAATAGATGATGAGTTGATTCATTCTCTCATCATCACTTGGTTGGATCATTCTCTCTTGTGAGATTTTCACTACTCTTTTTGGAGGAAGAAATTGGATGGATGGTTGAATTTTGATGTTTTGATCTCTTTGTTTTTGCCTTAGAGCTTCTATATTGGCATATAATGATGATTGGATATATTTTTTCTCACATGTAAGTGTTATTTTAATGCTATTTTGTCATTTTTTTCTATGTCACATAAATGATGGTGGGATTTTCGCTATACTAGACCGAAATTTGTTGCTTTTCTTATGTAAAAGAGTGGGAATTTGTCTTTTATTAGTGTTGCATCATCTCATGGGTCATGTTTGAATAAGTGAATCTTCCTAGAGACATTTCGTTGAAATTTTATCTTGATAAGTCATCAAATATTGCATGTTGAAGTATAAAGACCATGAAGCAATTATCCCATGCCCTAATTGCCATGTGAAATTGTTATAGATGCCTCCTTGATGAAGACATTGGAAAAATATTGACTCCATTTCTCCCAAAGGATTAGGCACTAGTGCTCCATAGGTGATCACCCTAAAACATATTTTTCTCACCTTTCTCTCTTTCTTTCTAGGTCTAGCCTACATAGGTCACCTAGGGAATTAATTATCTCACAATATAGCCATCCAAGGACTTTGAAGTTTGGTCCAAAACTCTGATGTAGTTTTCTCTAGAGGCCCTCCAAATTTGAAGCAAATCTGATGGTGGGATCTCGAGATATTGCAAGCCCTAGCTCGAGGACCGTTTCCTGCCCTAGGTTTCCCTTGGCTAGTGACCTCATTTGGATCATTGCATTATATTCCAAGAAGATTTATCCATTGATCCTCGCCTCTTCCACAATTAGGTCAAGCCCCTCCTTGAGTGACCAATCCCTCTTGACCTAATTTTGGGTCCACTTGTCCCGTGTGGTCCTACAACTTTTCGAAGATAATCTCACAAAGACCATTTGGAAACCAAGTCTTCCCAAGGACTGGATCCCTCCTTTGCAAAACCTAGCCCCTAAGACCCTCTTGGCCTTTCGTATAGAGCCTTTCATCTTGCCTCTTGGGCAACCAAGCTATATATTGAGCCTCTCTTGTGAATAGGCCTTTTCAAGAATCACTTTTTTCCCTTTATTGACCCATTTGTTTAGGTGATTCCCTTCATACCGGGTCTCCTACCATCGGTGAAGGTCCGCAAAGAGTAGGGAGCTTTTGCTGAGGTGACAATCAGATATTGCTCCATTGTTTCCCTTGACCTAGCAGTTGCCCCTCTAGGATCCCGTTATAGGACCCATGCTCGTTTTAGTGGTAACAAGGCCTAGCCATTGTCATCCATCCTTCTCTCTTGACTTATGACAAAATTTCTTGCCATTTTTTATTTTGCAAACAAACCAATTTCATAGGTTTCCTAGTGTTAGAAAATCAGTTTGGCAAAAAGATTTCTTTTAACTTGATAATTACTTGTGATTACTTAGTGATCTTTATTAGCTTCTTTTATGTCTTATTTTATATTATTGTCATCAAGAAACTATCAAAACAACATATGAATATAAACACAATAAGGACACAGGATGTAGGCTCTCAGTCAAGGCTAAAACCCCTCTTCCAGGGGAAAACCCAAAAATTCTCTTCTCTTCCTTAAACCAAATCAAACGAGATAATCAAGACCTTTGACTAGACCAAAAGACCTCCTCCAACCCACCAAGTCAGCCCCCCAAGATGATTAGCCAATCCAAAAGTCAACTCAAGTCAAATTGCTTCAACTCTGCAACAACCTTAGATTTCGGCCCTCCTACAACAAAAAATCAGCCCTACTGTAGACCTGCAACTTCAGCCCTACTGCAGCAACCCAAACACTCACACCTATGGTAGAAAAAGAGAGAATTTTGGCTTCCTTTTGCTTGACAAGTGTCTCCTTTGCTAGGGTTTGTCCTTATTTTCTAGGTATTTCACACTTCTTTCTTCCTCTTGCAATTACAGATCAAACTTACTTGGAAGGATGATCAAATGAGGTCAAATTGCTACTTATTTATAGTGGTTCTATGTGGTCAAATTTCTCTAATGAGGCCGACTTGACTGGAGGGAGGGCGACTTGGTGGAGGAGGCACAAATGACACTCTAGACACAAAAATAAATTTTTTTCTTGACATACAAAACCCAAGAAGGGTCTATTACATAATGACAAGGACAATGATAAATGACACAAACCGTAGAAGCCTTCAATGTGTTGATTTGTGGTAGCATCAGATATGCTCTAGCCATGAAAATTGGTGGAGAGGCTAAAGCACATGAGATCTCCAAGACCTAGAAATGGTTTGGGAAAATTCCAACAGGTTAGAGAGATATTAAAATAATTAAAAATTTTAACGAAGTTCCTAAGTCCAAACTTAGGAAAATTAAAATATTAATGGGTATTAGTACAAAACTGGGTGAGAATGTTCTAAATGACATGGATCAAGCCAAATCTAATCTTAGTCGTTGATTAGATACTTAATCTTGGTCGTTGAAAACTCAACAAGATGCACCAAGATTGATTAGTCAATTTGATTTTATGGGGCAAGGTTTGCTAAGAAAATTCGAACAAGTTATATGAGTTGCAGCGAGGGGCAGCGAGTACATAGCAGAGAGGTAGAGATAGTGCCAGAGGGCCAACACAGAGGCAACAGGAGTCACGCAGAGGCAACTAGAGTCTGCGCAAAGGCTGAGGGGCCTGTGTGGGTGACGCAGAAGGCCAAAGAGCTGGCACAAAGAGGAAGAATGTTGACGCAGAGGGTTCCAGAGCTACGCAGAGGCAAGCAAGGCTGACACAGAGCCTTGGAGAAGCACCAAAAGGATTTTCTTGGGGCAGACTAGTGTTGAGAAGCTGAATATCTGCTTCTGAGAAGAGGTATTATTGTCGTGTAAAAACCTATGTTGGGTGAGCCAATTTGGCACCCTAGTTGTACTCAAGAAATCTGCATAATAATAAAACGCTCAGAACTATTGCTCCGGTTTTGCCGCATTGGGTTTTTCCGTGGACGATTGTCCAAAAATAACGATGTCCCTTGTGTGTTTGTCTAGTATTTCAGTTGCTAATCTGTATATGAATTAAGGTTGCATTTGTGTTTATTTTTAGTATTTATATGAATAAATAATTTGTTGAGGAATAAACAAGTAGGTGAAATAAACCAGATAATGCAGTAGGAATTTCTGACGTGTCAGACTTAGAAATTTCAACACAATGGAGGATTTTGACCTAGAAACAAAAGTACACAAAGCATGAAACCCATGCTTACAAATAATTTTCTTTCATAATAAATTTTCTTTTTATTTTCTTTTGACAAATATAATACATCATGACTCAAATACAATTATAAAGATCGATACTAGTACATTTTTCAACACTCCCTCTTAACTAAGGAGGTATTCATAATTGTTTAATCAGTACAAGATTGATCTCAATTTGAAATGTTCTTAAGAAGAGAACAACAACATACACAATGTGTGTAATACCCTAACTGCAAAGTATCTAACACATCAAAGATCCAAGTGTCACAATGCAATTGTCATACACTCATGCAAGGATCTAAGACACTATCAGGTACTAAGGTGTTATCCAGGTATCTACCACTATAGGTACCATCAGGCTTCAACCTCAACACCAACCCTCGGGGATCTAGGTATCATATCCAAGGTTGAAGCTCCACAAGACCAATGATATCCTCCCTTACTGGGATCTAGACATCATCAACAGTTGACCAAGATGTCTTCCCAAGTACCATCATCTGGGTAGTTTTATGGTACTTCGTCTCTCCCTCTCAATCCAAGCCTGCTTGTTAAATATTCATAACTTCCAAGGGAGAGATCAACTACCTGTTCAACTATTAGAACATCTAGTTGCTTCACAAAAAAAACTTTAACCAATTTCAAACTTCAATATATATGGTTTTGTATGCTAGCATAAAACATCAGGGTCTTCAATTATTTTGATGTTGCTTATTCAAGTATGTTATGATGGAAGCTTCCTTTTTCAACTTCTTCAGCTACACCAAACTAAGCCTCAGCACTTTCCAAAACATCCAATTCTTGTTCACGACTTCATCAATCATGCATAACCATCTTGGAGTGCTTTAGCCATTTCTAATCTTTATTCTTTCTTCAAGGTATTCACTATAGCTGTCATAGTATGCCCTCCCTCTTAACTGGAGAGATATATACATTTTGTATCCAAACTTCATCTTTAATAGGGGGAAAATCCATCACATAGGCTCTTTCTTTTCACATAATCATATCATCGAAGAAATTCAACCTTCGGATCATTATTCCTTCTCACTTCACAACAAGGTCATTTATTAATTAATAATGCTATAAAAATTCTTGCAACTTTCTCCTTCCATTATTCTCAACATCATTATCAACTAAGCCACATGACACGAGGACACGAGACACGAAGGACACGTAAATACGAGTATTCAATACAAAACGCAGCGACCCAGAAACAGGACACGAGGGACACGTTTTATATATATATATATAATATATATATATATATATATATATATATATATATAAATTGATCCATATTAAATGCAGGCTGCAACTTATCTAGTCAAATTAAAATATAATTACTTCAAAGTTCATAGTTCATTTAAAAAAAAAAATAGAATCAGAATTTAGAAATTAGAATGTGATATGCTTGGTCTTGATTCAGATCCAACTGTGTTTTTGGGGGTCAATAAAGAAACAAAGATTATAAATTTATAGATATGTACTTTGATATTAAACTGTTAAACAATAGGTGCACTGCATGCTAGCTCTTTTGATATAATCATAACAAGAACAAATTTGATTTCAAAAACCAAAGAAAATTAATAGCTCGAATGAAAGCCTAGTGGGTTGAAAATCATTTGACATAATCATTATTATATTATCGTAACATTTGATTAGATGACAGTGTGTCTGAGTAGACTTATTTAAATTTGTATACCCGCCTCGGAATTCGACAATGTAAGTTGCACACAGAATGGTATTAAGACACCATAATAGTTAAGGTATTTTAAATAGAGAGAGATAATGTAGTAATCAGGCAGGTGATACGTAGCCATACAGTATGCAATCTCAGATGTTTCCTTTTATGTTTACATAATTTTTTAGGACACCTTCTCGAGTAAAGCCTACCTTGTGAAGAACCCTTTGGGAAGCCACATTTTCTGGTAGAACCAGATATACAGTTTCCCTCAACTGTATATATATTGTTTAACTAGAACTGGTTTGCTAGATACGAAAGAAGAGGGAAAATCCTAGATGTAGGGAACGGTGACAATGGACATCTTATTTTGTTATAGCCTCAAGCCCTCAGCTAGTCATTATTACGAATCAAACACACTTTTAACGGGCTTGCCGCTTAAGTTTTAACTGCGTCTATGCCATATGGTCTACGACTTATCGGAACCTCACACACGTTGCCAAGTTGCCAAACTTTCCAGTGACCAAACAACTCCAAGGAGATGACTCGGCTCCACACGACGATTACACAACAACGGAGAGTGACAGCATCAGAGGAAAATAGCAAAAGAACCCCGAAAAAATAATTACATGGGCTTTAAAGCTATTGATTTCGTGGGGTACGTATTCAACTAGAGAAATAACGTTAGGGAAACATTTTTTAGACTCAGAAAACTCGTTTTCCATTACTAGGACATGAAGAAAACGACAAAGTACATTTTATGTTTTCCAAGGCACGTTCAAAAACGTTTTCGGCACGTTTTAGGGTGTTTTTCGTGTCCGACACGTTAAATACGGGACACGAGACCTTGGAGGACATGTCGTCTGACTTAAACTATCAAATATGAGGTAGGTAAGCATCTTCAACATCTTGAATATTATATACCTGCAAAACTTCAACAACAAGTACAACCAAGGACACATATAGAGCATGAAGTCAACTTTATCAATATAGGGTTAGCATATTATCACAATTAGAGTATCTAATGTTATCAAAACTAAGAAATCATACTAGACCAAGTTAGTTTTATAATCAACAAAGGTTACACCTTTAATACCCTAGACTTTTACAATCATTTTGTGAGGGTTTTTGTCACAAACCCTAGATTTCATCATCAAGACTAAACAATTAAATCAAGTTAGGACTTTCAACATAGCGAAAACATTTTCCATCTAGGGTTTCATTATCATGCCCTAGAATCTCATATCAATTTTTACTAGGGTTTTTCAAACATTAAAACTTAGGCATTCAACAATTTTTTACTAAGCTAGGGTTTCAATCATACAAAAGCACATACACCTAGGGTTTCATTCCTAGGATCTTACATTAACTATTACATGGATTTTGTCATAAACCCTAAATCATCAAACCCTAAAAATCATTAGTAGGATTTTATCATATATTTCAAACCCTAAGAAGACTAGGGTTTCATAGTGAACCCTAAAATTTAGGGCTTCATCATAGTAAACAAAAGATAGATAGAGTGCTAAGGGTTGATCTTAAAGATTAATCACCCTAACAAGCAATAATCTTTATGATTCAAACCCTAGATATGAGATAGTTAGTAATATAAAACAAATTTTAAAATGAACATACCTTCTAGTTCTTATATGAAGAAGACTAGCTACAAATCATATTGTCTTAAACATACCTTAAATTGCTTCTTTTACAAACCAACATACCTTAAGTTGCTTCTTTTACAAACCTTGTAGGGTTTCCTTATTGAAGGACTCCCTCTGCAACAATGTGTCTTTTCTTCTTTTGAATCTATCCATAATTCTTATTGCAAGCTCCCTCTTGATTTTTAAAGTATACCTGCAAAGTTTCCTTCCAAGGAAAACACAAGAGAGAGGATTATAAACAAGTACAAATGAAATTCAAACAAATAGAGGGAATCAATAATGAAAAGAAGTAAAGAATAGGATACTTATCTTTTGGGAAAAAGGTGAGGAAGGTCCCTCTCGATCTTTACATTAACCTAGTCTTTGAAAGGGATTCCTTTTACTCAAAAACACATTAAATCTATAAAACCTAGAAATCAAATATAAGGGAAAGAACTGCAAACAATAGCATAGACTATAAGTGGAGGATATATAAGACTTAATAGAATATGTATTTGATTTCGGGGTCCTCAATTTTAGACTTATTTTGAAGATTTTCATCAGTTGCGACATTAGCTTGATCCCTTTCTCCTTTCTTGTTTTTAGGATTATCAGGACACTAACTTTTGAAGTGTCCCATCTTACGACAATTGTAACATTCTATTTTGGATAGATCAATCTTCTTCTTTGGCTCTTTGAACTTCTTAAATCCTCCTTTCTTCTTGTCATGAGTAGAGTACACATTTGAGCTATTTTCTTCATTTTCTTGTTTCCCTTTTGTCATGGATAAACGAGTGTCTTCTTGTATAAAGAAGATGTAATATCCCTACCCTGGAATATTTTTCAAACCCCAGCAAACTCCAACCAAATACGTGCAAATGATATAATAATCCAGGAGTGATAAAATAACAATGGAACAACATATAATAATATAAACCGGAAATATAAGCAGATATACAAGAAATGCAGCGAGAAATGCTAAGCCATTTTATTATACTGAGCAATAAAATGAGTACAAGAGGTGATCAGACATATGGCACCTCGACTTGCACAAGGCAAGTGAAAAAAAGCTCTCAGAATAACAAGAAATGGCCTCTCTTCGTGGGATGTTGTTGGAGAACTGTTGTGCTGCTGCTGCTGCTAGGAAACAAGTCATGATTTGGGCCTGCTCCCCTCCTTTGAAAATGCTAAGACTTTGGAATCGGACTCTACTCAAGAAACCCAGAAAGCTCTGCTGGAAAAGCCGACCCCCGAAAATCACCCCCTTGGGGTTCTGCGCAGTTCCCCAGTGCTCTGCGTTGCCACTGAAGGAAACCCCTCTCAACTTTGCCTGAAACTCACCAAAAATCCTCCAATAGGCAAGGGCTGGTCCCCTGCTCAATCATCGAGCATGAATCCTCCTGCAAACCCCAATCCAACACCACTGCCAGAAAGCACTGCATCCCTCTCCCATTGTTGAGCAGTCCTCCAAAATGCTGCTGAAAACTGTTGTTGGAATGCTGATAAAACTACTGCTGAAATGCCAAAGGAAATACCTTGCCCGAGCAGGCACGCGAAGTCCCCCGGGGCTAAGGGTGAGATCTCCGAACAGAGACACTCAATGCACTAAACAGTGCTGCAGACTAGCTAAACAGCCAGCGTGCTCAGAAGTCGAAATGACTAGCTCAAAATGCACATAGTTGAATGATCCAAAATGAGGGGGCTCCTCTCTATTTTATAGCCTCTGCTTCTCACAATCCCTAGGCTCACCTCCTCCTGCATGATTCCCCTCTTGCCACGTGTTCTTTTCCTCCTGCGCAGTCCCTCCATGTGTCTGCATGGTCCCCATTTCTGCGCCCCCCTTTGGCCCCCTTGGCTCCCTTTTAATTCATAACGTTGTGCTACTAGGAAGTGACTTTTTATTCTTAAAGTGAGTTATGTCCCCCATCCTAACTTTTTTTATTTACAAATAACTATAGAAGGCAAAAATTGGACAAAATTGAATATTCCAATTATCCATGGCTAATTAGGAATATTACAGTCTCCCCAGCAAAATGTTGCTTGTCCTCAAGCAACTGAAGTGATGGATGCTGCAAGATCTTCTCACTCTCCCAAGTGGCATCCTCATCCAGCAAATTCTTCCATCTCACCAAGAATTCCCGGACCATCCTATTCCGCAGCTGCCTCTCCCTGGTATCAATAATAGCCTCCGGCTGCAATACCAAATGCCCCTCGTCATCCATGGGTGGTAGCTCATTTGTCACTGTCACCTGCTATCCCAATGCCTTTTTCAGCATGATACGTGAAAAACGTTATGAATCTTGCTGCCTTGGGGCAACTCCAACTCATATACAAACTGTCCAACCTTGCATATCACCCTGTACGACCCATAAAAGTGGGGCTTGAGCTTCTCAGCCCCCTTCTGCTTTAATGACGACTGTCGGTATGGCTGTAATCGTAGGTAGACCATGTCCCCTACCTCGAACTGTCTCTCCACCCGACCCCTATCAGCATACAGCTTCTGCTAGTTCTATGCTGTAGCCATGTTATCCTTGAGAGCTCGGAGAATATCCTGACTCTCTTGGATCCAAATCTTAACTCTGGGAGCCTTGCTATCACCAAACATCATGTCAACAAAAGATAAAGGATGATACCCATATAAGGCATAGAATGGTGACATACCAATGGACATGTGATGTGAAGTATTGTAGCAGTACTCCCCTAGATGCAACCACCTCAACCATGCTCGCTGCTGCCCACTGAAATAGTTACGCAAGTAAACCCCTAGCCACTTGTTAACTATCTTCGTCTGTCCATCCGTCTGTGGGTGATAACTGGTACTCGGTGTCAACTCCATCCCCACCAATCAGAAAAGCTCTTGCCAAAACCCGCCCATGAAACGATTGTCCCTATCACTGACGATGGTCTTAGGAAGACCATGTAGCCTGAAGATCTCTCTAAAGAACAGCTTGACCACCTGTGCTGCTGTATAGTGTGCAGATATGGCAAAAAAGTGTGCGTACTTCGTCAGTCGATCAACGATGACAAAGATGCAATCCTTGTCCTGTACCATGGGCAACCCAGTGATGAAGTCCATCGAAATACTCTCCCATTTCCCCTTTGGAATGGGAAGAGGTTGCAATAATCCCGCGGGATGGCTCATCTCTCCCTTGTTCCTCTGGCAAACATCACACTCCCAGATGTGCTGGAGTACGTCCTCCTTGAGGCCCTTCCATGAGAACCTCTCCCTAATGGCCCTATAGGTTTTGGTAAACCCCTGATGTCCTGCCAATGGTGAATCGTGTGATGCCTGGAGTATCTTCTTCTTGAGATGAGACCCCTCAGTCAAGAAGATCCGATCCCTGTAATAGATGATCTCATCGACCACCCTATACCTGTCATCTGCCACCTGCCCATCCAGAACCTCACATGCAAACCTGTCCTTGGAGTACTCTACTAAGAGTCGAGCCCTCCAGTCTGTATCCAAGCTCATAAGAGACAACGTGGCTGGTCTACGTGAAAGGGCATCTGCTACCACGTTGTTCTTACCTTTGACATACTCGATGTCAAAGTCATATGCTTGGATCTTGCTGATCCACTTCTGTTGCCTCTCCTGTAGCTACTTCTCCTCCAAAAATAACTTGAGGCTATTGTGATCAGTCCTCACCCTGAACCTATTACCCACCAAATACTGTCGGTACTCAGCCAATGCATGCATGATGGCCAGCATCTCCTTGTCATATATAGAATACAACCTCTTGTGCAGAAGGAGCTTCTGGCTCTCGAAGGCTAGGGTGACTTCCCTGCATCAACACTATGCCGATCCCCTCCCCCGACGCATCACACTCCAAAACAAATGGCTACGTAAAATCTGGCAACGCAAGCACTGGGCAGCTGCTCATAACCTCCTTGAGCCTGTCAAAGGCTTGCTGCGCCGTAGTTGACCAACTAAATGCCCCCTTCCTCGTCAAATCTGTCAGGGATGCAGCAGGCTGTGAGAAACCTTTGACAAACTTCCGGTAATAAGTACAAATGCCAATGAATCCTCGAAGTTCCATCACATTTCTCGACTCTGACCATTCTCTGATGGCCCTGATCTTCTCCTCGTGGACTCTCACTCCATCCACCCCTATGATGTGTCCCAAATACAACATCTCCATCAACCCAAACTCGCACTTGGAGAGTTTGGCATAGAACTGCTGCTCCTGTAAGATATGCAATACCGTCTCAATGTGTTGGAGATGCTCCTCCCAAGTCCTGCTGTAATTGAGAATGTCATCAAAGAATACCAACACAAACTTGCTCAAGTGACTACGGAAGATGTGATTCATGTAGGACAGAAATGTAGCGGGGGCGTTGGTTAGCCCAAAAGGCATCACCAAGAACTCAAAGTGCCCATAGTGGCACCTGAAGGCGGTCTTGGGAATGTCCTGCTCCCTCACGTGAATCTGATGGTACCCAGATCTCAAATCAATCTTTGAGAAGGATCATGCTCCCCTCAACTCATCCATCAGCTCATCGATCCTGGGTATGGGGTACCTGTTCTTCAGGGTCTTCTTGTTCAGGGCCCTATAGTCAATGCACATCCTTAATGTGTCATCCTTCTTCTTCACCAACACCACAGAAGAAGCGAAAGGACTCACGCTTGGTCGAATGTGCCCAAGAGCTAGCAACTCCTGGATATCCCACTCAATCTCATCCCGATAGGCCTTGGGATGCCAATAGGGGGTAGTGATCACTACCTGTATGCCCTGCTCAAGCTCGATGGTGTGCTCAAACCCCCGATCCGGTGGCTGTCTTGGTGGAATCTCCCCAAACACTATGGCATACCAGTCAAGGATGGACTGTATCTCTGGATGTACCGTCTGCCCTGTAGTCCCTGCCTCTAATGCACACAGCTCCACTACCCACTCTATGTCTCCCTTCCGAAAGACTGCCTCCATCCGATGAGCCGACACAATCTGAGGCGGATATGTGTGTTGTCCCCATATCTTCTCATGCCTCCCTATCTTCTCATCATCCCACTCCATCTCTAGGGTCTTCCAATCCATCGTGACCTTCCCTAGAGTAAGAAGCCACTGAACACCCAGTATCAGGTTGGTGTCCGGGATATCGACCACGAAAAAGTGGTCAGTCAATGTGTAGGTGCCCATCGTCACTGAAAGCTCTGGAACATAATGAGCACACGTCATGGTTTGATCTCCTGGGACCAATACTGAAAACCCATCGAAGCTCTCTGTCTGAATACCTCTCCGCTCAACCATCTGTGCATCGATAAAGTTGTGGGTTGCCCCACTGTCAACCAAAATTGATACCCGCTAGCCACATACTATCCCTCGTACGCGTAGCGTCAGATACTTGGGGACTCCTCGCAATGCTGCAAGGGCCCCTCCGGTAGGTGCAAAAGATGCACCACCTATTGCTAGCGGTGGAGGTGGCAAAGGTCCCTGTATGGCATGGCTATCTCCTGCCTCCACATCATCATCCTCGTCATCCTCTTCTCCACTGCTCTTGGAGAAGACCTCAATAAAATGTGCTTTACCAGCAGCACATCTATGTCCCGGTGCCCACGGCTCCTGACATGTGAAGCACAACTGCTTCTTCTTCAGCTCCCTCTTGACGTTGTCCTCAATCTGTACTCGTCCTGGATTCCCCTTTGGAGGTGGATCCTCACATCCTTACCCTTAGACTAAAAGGGCTGTCTTTGGGGGTAAGGTGTCCGGGTCCTAGGTAAAACATCTTGTAAGTCCCGGGTCCTGCTGATAGCGTCCTGGAGTGTAGCTGGTCTAGTGGATCGAACTAGACCCCGAAGTGGCTCTGCTAACCCCTCAACATACATATAGACCCTCCGTGTCGTGGATAGGTCTGGCACCATCATGGAGACCCTCAAGAAATCTGCAATGTATGTCTCTGGGCTCCCTGTCTGTTTGAGCCTCATCAGCTCAACAAAATGCTGCTTTGAATCCCTCCGATCAAATTTCTCCATCAACCTCCTGGTAAACTCCGCATACGTCGTCACTGTAGAGTGCCCGAGTGTAACCATCCCATGAAACCACCAATCCTGAGCCTCGCCATCCAAATGCAATGTTGCCATCTTGATGGCCGCTACCTGCGACATCTGGTTAAGCTGGAAATAAATGTCCAGTGTCTCCACCCAAGACTTTGCCAAACTGTTTGATGAACCATCAAACGTAGGCAAGTGGAATCTACTCGCTGCACGGTGGGTGTCACCATCATGGTAATGTCGGTTTCCTTTATGATGATCTCGGGGCCTATTATCCAGCTAGAGCTGAACAAAGTCTCTGAATGAAAGGGCATCCCTAAACTCCTGCCCATATGCCTGGTACTCTGCAAAATAATTGCCCATATGGCCGGGCTCTGCCTCCTTCTGGGCTCTGACCCCCGTGTCTGCTCCTAAGAATGTGGGCATGGTAGAGCATGTAGGGACATGCGAGGCTACCTGCTACGCAGTATCACGCTGCTCTGGCAAATGATGGTATGCACCTGATCCCTCACCAGTCAAAAAAACTTGTGGGCTCTCACGCTGTCTGGCCTCTACTACCATGAATCTCTACCCCATCACCTCAATCTGCCTCGATAGATCCTATACTGATTTGAGGAGCATATCCACAAATATCTTCCCGTCCTCGTCTGCCATCTGTTCTGCATCCACTACTGGCTCTCTCTGTCATGTGTCTACCATAGGTTCCTCCTATTCTGCATCCGCCACAGGAACACGGTCTCCGTCTCCATAGGTATTCTCCAACCTACGTCCAGTGTTTCTGTATCTCCTACCTCTGTAACAAATGTAGGGTTTTTCCCCCGGTATCATAGATTGCTAGCTCCACAGGCTGAGCCAAATCTATGCTCTGATACCACTGTAATATCCCTAACCCAGAATATTTTTCAAACCCCAGCAAACTCCAACCAAATATGTGCAAATGATATAATAACACAGGAGTGATAAAATAACAGTGGAACAACATATAATAATATAAACAAAATATAAGCAGATATACAAGAAATGCAGCGAGAAATGCTAGGCCATTTTATTATACTGAGCAATAAAATAAGTACAAGAGGTGATCAAACATATGGCACCTCGACTTGCACAAGGCAAGTGAAGAAAAGCTCTCAAAATAACAAGAAATGGCCTCTCTGTGTGGATGCCGCTAAAGAACTGTTGTGCTAATGCTGCTGCTAGGAAACAAGTAATGATTTGGGGCTGCTCCCCTCCTCTGAAAATGCTGAAACTCTGGAATCGGGCGCTACTCAAGAAACCCAGCAAAACCCAAAAAGCTCGCCTGGAAAAGCCGACCCCCGAAAATCACCCCCTTGGGGTTCTGCGCAGTTCCTCAGTGCTCTGGGCTCCCACTGAAGGAAACCCCTCTCAGCTCTGCCTGAAACTCCCCAAAAATCCTCCAATAGGCAAGGGCTGGTCCCCTACTCAATCATCCAGCATGAATCCTCTTGCAAACCCCAATCCAACATTGCTGCCAGAAAGAACTGCGTCCCTCTCCCAATGTTGTGTAGTCCTCCAAAACACTGCTGAAAACTGCTGCTGGCATGCTGATAAAACTACTGTTGAAATGCCAAAGGAAATACCTTGCCGGAGCAAGCACTCGAAGTCCCCTGGGGCTAAGGGTGAGATCTCTGAAAGGAGAAACTCAATGCACTAAACAGTGTTGCGGACTAGCTAAACAGCCAGCGTGCTCAGAAGTCGAAACGACTAGCTCAAAATGCACATAGTTGAATGATCCAAAATGAGGGGGCTCCTCTCTATTTTATAGCCTCTACCTCTCACAATCCCTAGGCTCACCTCCTCCTGCGTGATTCCCCTCTTACCACATGTTCTTTTCCTCCTGCGCAGTCCCTCCATGTATCTGCATGGGCCCCATTTCTGCATCCCCCTTTAGCCCCCTTGGCTCCCCTTTAAGTCACAACGTTGTGCTACTAGGAAGTGAGTTATGTCCCCCGTCCTCACTTTTTTTATTTACAAATAACAATAGAAGGCAAAAATTGGACAAAATCGAATATTCCAATTAGCCATGGCCAATTAGGAATATTACAGCGGACCACATCTCTTTGAAGGATGGAGAGTTCTTCCAACTACTAATTCTAGCTACAAATGCATTCCAAGATTTTGGAAGTCCTAGAAGGGCAACAATTACAAGTTCTTTCTCTGGAACTATCTCATCTATTGCTTGAAGTTCATCCTTTATATGAGCAATTCTTACAAAATAGGAAGACACTGTATCATCATTTGTAATCTTAACTATTCTAGGCCCATTCTTTAAGCTTGATACCTATCCAATATTCTTGATTGTAAACAATTTTGAGAGAGCATCATACATCTTTATTGAAGATCCTAGAGTGGATATGTAGGAATCAAATTGTCTTTGACTCCATCCACAATAAAGTTCATGGCGAGGATATTTGTGTCCTTGTATTTTTCCTTTCCAACATCACCTACAAATTCCAATACCTTATTCTTTGCAAGGATGAGGTCCATCCTTGTTTTCCATGCCCTATAGTTAGAGGCTCCTTGATGCTTGTTCTCAGATTTCATTGACGAAGCCATAGGTGCACTTACTTTGTAACCTTCCTCTTTTTATAACCTTCTTAGACAACTTATTTCCTTGATATGATGAGAGCTCACTACCTTTATACCTTCCTCTTAACCTTAGCTTTGATACCATGTTAGAAAATCAGAAAGGCAGAAAGATTTCCTTTACTTGATAATTACTTGCGATTATTTAGTGATCTTTATAAGCTTCTTTTATGTCTTCCTTTATATTCTTGTCATCAAGCAACTATAAACAAAAACATGAAAATCAACACAACAGGGACACAGGATGTAGGCTCTCAGCGAGGGCTAAAACCCCTCTTCTAGGGGAAAACCCAAAAATTCTCTTTTCTTCGTTAGAACGAAATCAAATGAGATAATCAAGACCTTTGACCAGACCAAAAGACCTCCTCTAGCCCACCAAATCAGCCTCCCAAGATGAGTAGCCAAACCAAAAGTCAACTCAAGTCAAACTACTTCAACCAAAAGACCTCCTCTAGCCCACCAAATCAGCCTCCCAAGATGAGTAGCCAAACCAAAAGTCAACTCAAGTCAAACTACTTCAACTCTGCAACAACCTTAGATTGTGGCCCTCCTACAACAAAAAATTCAGCCCTACTGCAAACCTACAACTTCGGCCCTTCAGCAGCACCCCAAAAACACACATGTGGCAGAAAATGAGAGAATTTTGGCTTTCTTTTGCTTGACAAGTGTCTCCTTCGTTAGGGTTTCTCCTTATTTTCTATGTATTTCACACTTCTTTGTTCCTCTTGCAATTGCAGATCGAACTTGCTTGAATGGATGATCAAATGAGGTAGAGTAGCTGCTTATTTATAGTGGTTCTGTGTGGTCGAATTCCTCTAATGAGGCTGCCTTGACTTGAGGGCAGGCTGACTTGGTGGAGGAGGCATAAAGGACACTTCAAACTCAAAAATAAGTTTCTTTCTTGACATACAAAGCCCAAGAAGGGACTATTACATAATGACAAGGACAATGATACATGACACAAACCCTAGAAGCCTTCAATGGAGACTTTTGACCTAGAAACAAAACTAAACAAAGCATGAAACCCATGCTTATAAATAATTTTCTTTCATAATAAATTTTATTTTTCTTTCCTTTGGAAAAATATGTTACATCATGACTCAAATATAGTTATGAAGACCAATACTAGTTACATTTCTCAACACCCAGTGTATGTTTCATGCATGTGTCATATAGTCTATGAGTGTTTGTGTTGCTTGTTATCTACAGAGATTGGCCTTTGAAGGAAGAACTAGTGAAAAGCAGTCTCTTTGATGGTCTCTGACCTAGTTGAAACCACTCTGAAATGGTGAAGCATATGTTGTGGGACTAACAATTTGCCAAGAGCTGCTATCGGGATCATGTACAGACACAACATTTGGATCTTCTCCAAGGGAAAGCACATTGGAGTACAATTTTGTTTGGTGACTCTAGGTCTCTAGTTCACTTTTCTTTCAATGACATTTGGCACTGTATCAGGATCTCTGCATTGTTTGTGCTTTGGAAATTCGTTGTTCTCTACTTTGTTTGTCCTTTTGAAATTCTTAGTAAGTGTGTTTTTGAGAATGAGATCAATTCTTTGTCAGATTTTCATCATATATTGATAGATGAGGTACACATGCAACCGTTGGCAAAAGGTTTTTTGCTTATAAAAGATGCCAAGCTGTTAGAACCTAGTGCCTATTCAAACAGTATTTCTACTTTGTTAGTGTTGGGGAAGAGGATATGAGTAACCACTGTATGTACTCATTACCTTTTTTTCCCTTTTGCTGATGCAATGCTATTTATGTGAATATAAGAAGTATTATTTTAAAAAAAAGGAGCTTTAGAGGGAGAAGTCAACAAATAGCATGCTTTACTAGAAACCTGGAGAAACAAAATGAAAAAATAACATATCAAGTATAAGAGGACAAAGGCACCTGTAATCTCCAGGTAAAATAGGATAAACATATCGACTAGGCCACACAAAAACATCTGTTATCGCTGTTTTGATTGTACTCTGCAAATGGAGGGATAACTTAACAATTAGTATTATCTTAGAAAAATTCACAACCTATAACTCAAAAAATCAGATGGGTCTTTTCAAGGAATTTAAAGATCTAAATCTTGCAAATAAATTTAGTAAAGGATTTTTCTTACATCTATCATGTTATCAACCCCCGGTAATGCCTTAAGATCTCCACCTAGAATCCTTATATTGAACCCCATGTCTGGCTACATTATAAAATCATAACAAGTTAGAAAATTTTCCTTACACTAAGATGGAAAACAGACTTGTAACCTACTAGCAATGACCATACAACAATATTATAAGTTCAAGGGTCAATCATGCAACTATTCATAGATGTAGTTATGTTGTGGATTTAGTTCACTATGTTAAAATATCATAGTTTGAAGTTAAATATATGTTTGAATGTAACATATTTATGAAATATGTAAACCTTTCTCATTTACTCATCGTGATATGCTCACTTTAACACATTAAAGGTTATGCAAAGAAAACAGATGGGTTATTAATTATCTAAGATGTTGATAAGAAACAAAATGGTCATTACAACCATAAACTCTATAATTATTTCATACCTTTTAAAGAGAATTGATCAGCAATAGTCATTGCAACCATAAACTCTATAGTCATTTCACACCTTTTAAAGAGAATTCGTTATCACTTTGTCCTAATCCAATCTATTATGACTCAAAATGAGAGAGAGAGTTTTCATGTCTATGTATGTCACCATCCAAAACCTTGTCCTTAGGAAAATTCTATTACTATAGCAACTGATTTATTTTGCCTACTTATTCTTCAATAAGTTATTTACGAAACCCCTTCAGTAAATATTAAAATAAATTCTATTGCAGATATCACACCATCATACAAAAACAAATACATGCACAAGAATCAAACACATCAACACAGTTATTTTTTGACAATTGTCCTTGTAAAAACCCAATGAGGGAAAACTGGTGCAGCAAAGGAGGATTTTATTAATTAGCTTTTCTTGAGTACAACTAGGGTGCCAAACTAGCTCACCCAACAGAGATAAATTCACTGGCACCTCCCCTAGGCTCAGCGTCAGTCCAGCTGGCCTCTGTGCAGTTCCCAGACCCTCTGCGTCAGCACTTTGCCTCGCTACGTCAACCCTTGGCCTCTCTGCGTCACCCACGCAGGCCCTCCAGTGACTGCACAGTCCTGCTGCCTCTACATCTTCCTGAGTGGCTCTGCGTCTGCCTCTCTGATCTCTGTGTTGGTCCTCCGGCACTGTCCCTGCCTCTCTGTTACGTACTCGCTACCTCTTGCTGCAATCCAGTCTTCTAGTTCAAATTTCTCAGGAAGCCCCACTCCAGAAATCAAATTGATTGGTCTCCCTCAGTATGTCTCCAACTGATCCTCAAGCCTTCTCTTATACTTTTCCTGTTGATGAATCAACGGTCGAGATTAAGTCCCTAATCAACGGCTAAGATTAAAATAGACTTGATCTTCATCTCTTAAAATTTTCTCATCCTTATCTTTATTAATATCCATTAATATTTTTATTTTCCTAAGTTTAGACTTAGGAACTCATTAAAAATATTAATTATTTTAATAACTCTTCATTGGATGGAATTTTCCAAAACAATTTATGGGTCTTGGAGATCTCATGTGCTTTGGCCTCTCCACCAATTTTCATGGCTAGAGCACATCCGATGCTACCCCAAATCAACACTCCCTCTTAGCGAGGAATGTGCTCTAGTAATACTCCACAACTAAGCATCACCTTGAGCATCCGGCACCAGTACCGGTGCTGATGGTTGGCCTTCCTGCGCAACATCCTATGCATTACTGCATCTTGTACTGCTACCCATGGATCTACCACTGCCACTGCTACATCTGTACTGCAACTCCTTCTACATCCGTGCTAGTGTTGTTCCTTCCTCCCAACACTACATCTACACTGCAACATCATACCCATTTCTGCTACTGAAATGGATTCTTTATCACCCCCATCTTCTCCTTGAAATAAGCAAACTTTGTTCTTCCAAGGGCCTTGGTAAGGATGTCTACCACCTATTCTCTGTAGGAGTGTAGCTCAACTGTACAACTCCTCGTTGGACACATTCTCTGACAAAGTGACACTGAATATCAATGTGCTTTGAACAATCATGAAACACTGGATTCTCAAAGAGTTTGATGCAACTCCGATTATCACACATAATCCTGGTCACTTCCATCCTTCTTCTGAATAGGTTTACAAAAAGTTTTCTAAGCCATATGTCTTCGCACGAAGCTGTGCTAGTGGCCATATATTCTGCTTCAGCTGAGCTTAGAGTTACAAATTTTTGTTTCCTATTGCACCAGGAGGTCATTCCCGATCCAATGTTGAAACAATACCCAAAGGTACTTTTCTGACCCACCGAACTCCCAACCCAATCTGCATCAGTAAATCCACTCAATCTGATATCCTTACTCCTGGTGTATAAGAGTCCATAATTCACTGTTCCTTGTATATATTTGAGAACAAGTTTGGATGTTTCCCAGTGCGCCCACTTTGGTTCCACCATGAACTGACTGAGGGTGTTGACAGTTTAACAAATGTCTGGTCTAGTATTGACCAGATTTAGCAGGGACCCTACGAGCTACCTGTATAAGGTGGGATCAACATCCTTGTCTTCTGATGCATCAATTTTCTTCTAGTTGGTGATCGTTGGAGTAGCCATAGGCCTATAGTCCTACATCTTGAATCTCTTCAGATTTTTTGTAGCATATCTCCCTTGTCCAAGGAATATCTCCCCCTTCTGCTGTCAAACTTCCAACCCCAAGAAATAATGCATCTATCCCAAATCCTTCATGTCGAATTCTGTGGATACATTCTTCTTGAAGTCCTTGATGAGCCTGGATGATCCTGTCAGGAAGAGATCATCCACATATAATACTAGGATTAGAGGCTCATTCTCTACCACTATATAGTAGATATTTGGATCTGTGTCACTCTTGACAAACCCCATCTTCTGCAAGTAGCCATCAATTCGACCATACCACGCTCTAGGTGCCTGTTTGAGCCCATACAAGGCTTTCTTCAATCTGCATACATGACACTTCTTCTCATGTGTCTCAAAGCCTTCTGGCTGTTCAATGTATACTTCCTCTTCTATTACCTCGTTCAAGAATGTTGTTTTGACATCCATCTGCTGAATCTCCCATCCCATATGTGCTACAAGAGATATCACGGTTCTAATAGCTGTATACTTGGCTACTAGGGCGAAGGTCTCTTCATAGTCAATTCCCTCCTTCTGAGCATACCCCTTAGCTCTCACCCCTTAGCCACAAAACTGGCTTTGTATTTTTCCACACTGCCGTCTACGGCGTATTTAATCTTGTAGATCCATCTCAAACCTACCACCGATCTCTCTTGAGGCCCAGGCACTACTTCCCAGACATCATTCACCATTATAGAGTTGTATTCCTCTACCATCGCATCCATCCAAACTTGATGTTGAGCAGCCTCCTGAAAACTAGAAGGCTCCCCATCCTAAGCTACTAAGGCCTGATATCTATCTGGCTATTTTCGCTCCCTTTTATTGTTTCTCGGTGCACCAATGAAATCTTCTGCATCCCGCAGAATCTGTCGAAGTTCTCGGCTCGTTCTTCCTCTGGTAAGAGGTGCATCTGTTATCTCCTCCTCAAACCTGTGATTCTTCCTATTATGAGGGAGAATTCTTGGCTTGCGCTAGTTGAAGTTGGTCAAATGAAGTGGTTTGACCAACGGCTCATCTTTTGACTACTCCTCGAAAGGCATTTCTCGAGATTTTTTGAAGGCCCTATCTTCCATGAACTTCACATCTCATCAAACTACTACCTTCCTACTCCTTAGAAGATAGATTTTGTATGCCTTAGCGTTCTCACTATATCCCACTAGATATCCTTTCTCTGCAGTTTGATCTAACTTCTTCCTTTTCTCCTCGGGTATATGACAATATGCTGAACTCCAAAATATCCTAAAATGGTTGACTTCAGGTGTCTTCTCGGTAAAGACTTTCTCTAGAGTAATCTTGCCCAAGGCCCTATGAGGAGTTCTATTCTAGACATAGACTGTCGTGTTGCATGCTTCTACCCACAGGAATTTAGGCATATCCTGATCATACATCATGGCCCTAGCTGCTTCCCAGCAGAGCAGCAATACTTGTGAGCAAATTTTTCCTAGTAGAGCAGCAATACTTGTCAGCAGATTTGCCCACTCCATCAAGGAGTGCATAGAGCCTGTCAACAATTGCGCAGAGGAGAAGAGGAGGAATTCAACTTTTTGAGGAGATGGCATCAGCAGCACTGAGAGATCAGGATTGGTTGGAGAGAGCCTCCAACTATGTGATCTAGAAGGCAAGAATTTCATGTCTTCTAGATGAATATGAACTCAAGGCATACATTAATAACGTGGTAGTTGTACCCACAGATGCAAATCAGTTAAATACCTACAAGAAGGAGATGGCAAAAGCAAAGAGGTTGATTCTCAATGGGGTTCAAGATCACTTGTCTCACATAGATGGCAAAGATATTGCCTAACAAATGTGGGAGGCTCTTGCTACGCTATACCATGGATCTTCTGAGCAGTGGAAGATGTATCTTGAGGAGAAGTTGAGATGTATGAGGAAGGGGAGCGCATAGAACCCTTCCTCACTAGGCTTCATGATATCCAAGACCAATAGGCTCAGCGCCCTAACATACAGAATTGGTGCAGTTAGATCTAAACAGCGTTTCTGAATAATGGCAGGTCTTCGTCCAGAGTATTCTAGGCAGAGACAAGTTGACGGATTGGGATCGAATGTGGGCTAATCTGCAGTAGGAGGATATGAGGCGAGATTTGGTGAAGAGCACCATCAATGGCACTAGCAGCAACAGTGGGACGAAGCAAGTGAAGGAAGGGGAAAATGTGGCCCTCACATCAAAGTGGCTGCAAGAGAAACACAGGAGGAAGAAGGACCTTTCCAAGGTCAAATGCTTTAGATGTGGTGAGCTTGGCTTCTACAACACTCAAGGTCCTCTTAGAGAGAAGGGTAAGGAGGAGAAACAGGATCTGCTGGCTACATCTACGAAGATCGACAAGTTGTCCTCTAGATTGGAGGAAGAATTTGCCATAATCACCGATATACCTCCAGGAGTGAGGTGGGGTGATTTGGTTTTGTAACCCCAGAGGGCTACAAGATTGGCAGGATTCTTGAGGAGGTCCACCTCATGAACCAATACCTTGCTACGGGAGCCTATAACATGCAATAGCAGGATGGATCAGTGGCAGATGGTGCAGTCAGATGCCAAAGTGACAGATGCAGTGGCTAGTAGCAGACAGATACTGGACAGCACTGTGCAGAGTTGGCAGCAGTGCAGATGGCACAGAGCAGAGTCGGTAGCAGCACAGAGGCTTTGGTGACAGCGCAGAGTCTAGCAATAGTCAAGACTAGGGTGACATAGGCATCATACTGATCACAATTGATTAAGTATTTTGGATGCTTTTCAGTTGCAGTTGTTGTAGTTGCAGCAACAGCAGATGGAGAGGGAGTTGCAATGTAGATGTAGTGTTGGCAGCAGTTCAGCAGGGCCAGCAGCAACACAAATGCAGCGTATATCAGAGTTGCACAGTAGTTGATGGGCAGCAGCAACACAGCTACAGCGTATATCAGAGTTGTGCATTAGTTGATGGGCAGCATCAATCAGACATCAGCAACAAGACAAGTGGTGGTGCAGAGATAGGGTGTTGCTTCAATGGGTTGCAGCGCTAGAACACATTCCTTGCTAAGAGGGAGTGTTAGTGGTGGTGCAGAGATAGGGTGTTGCTTCAATGGGTTGCAGCGCTAGAACACATTCCTTGCTAAGAGGGAGTGTTAGTTTTTGCAACATAGGATGTGTTCTAGCTACGAAAATTGGTGGAGAGGGTAGAATACATGTATTCTACAAAACCCAAAAATTGTTTATGGAAATTCCACCTAGAGACGATTTAATTAAAATTACTAATCGTTTTTTAATGGTTCCTAAGTAGGAAATCTGATTAATTAAAGGGTATTAATTATTTCATGGTGAGAATCTTCTAGAAGAAGACATGAATCGAGTTCTAGTTAATCTTAGCCATCGATTATGTTTTAATCTTGGTCGTTGATGAACGAGAGATTATAAGAAGAAATTCGATGGGGGTTGGAGAACACACTTGAGATACCAGCAGTTCGAATTCACTAGCAGATTGAAATCTAAAGTAGCAGCATTGAGTTGCCAGAGAGAGATAATGAGCTCGAAGCAGTGAAAGAGGGGCAGGGATAGTAAGATCGAAGGGAGATTTTCTAGTCTGGTGAAGTGCATCGCAGAGAGGCAGTGAGTGCCACAGAGAGGCAGCATAGAGCCACACAAAGGCAACATGGTGCTTCAAAGGGGAATCCGTATTTCACTGGGGAGAAGCAGTGATTCAGTGCCAGAAGCCAGAGTGGGAGCCTGGAGGCCAGGAGAGTCCATCTTCTCAGCAACAGCTGATATGAGAGATAAGCAACAGTTCTGAGTTGTGGGACGCAATACTGCATAGGCTAATGTAGAGACTGCACAGAGGCAACAGAGAGCAATTCATCTTGAGCCAAGGTCAGTGTCGGATTGCTAGTGGGAGTGAGATACTTCTCACTAGACTTATTGTCAATCATCTCTCTGTATGGACTACTATATTTGAGTATCCATAGTTTTGTACTCAAATTTACTACTGCATAATAATAAAACCCTCAGTTGCTGCACCGGTTTTCCCAAGTTGGGTTTTTTTCTGGGGACATTAGTCCAAAAATAACTGTGTAAATTTATGTGTGTGTGCATCTATTCTTCTAACATTACTTTTCTTCTGCAGTATTGTATTTGTAAAGGCTACAGTGTATTAGTTTCGATATTTACCGTAGAATACAGTAAATAATTTGTTCAATTCATTTAACAAATAGAAGAAACTTAATCAGTCGCTGCAATAGGATTCCAGATTTTAGAATTTTCACATTTAGACCCATTGCATTATGCAACATAATTTATAAGATAATAACCAAAGTCATTGGCAATCCTCTCAATTCCATCCTCCCTCACATTATATCTCTAAAGCAGACAAGATACGTAGAGGGCAAATAGATCCTAAACAACATTTTAGTAGCACACAAAGCCATTCACTCCTTAAAGCAATAAAAAGTCTAGGAAAGCTTATAAAACATTACTTGTCTAAAGCATTTGATAGGCCTAACTGGTCCTTTATTCAATAGCTCTTGCTAGATTTTGGTTGTTCTAAATTATGGGTAAGCTAGATTACTTCTTTGTGATCAACTATATATTTTTTCATCCTTATCAATGGCCACTTTTTCCGCTTACATCCACCAAAAGAATCAAGCAAGGACACCCACTTCCTCCTTTTCTCTTCATCCTTATGCTAAAGGGCTAGGAATATCAATCAAAGCTGCAATTTTATAAGGAAAAACCAAAGGAAATAGGCGCGACAGGGAAGACATCCCACACCAATAGTGTTGGACATTGGATAAACAAACGCTCCCCGTGTGTTTCGCGACATTGACTAACCACCTCTTGTGGATCCTTATCTCTAGGGATGTGATCGTTGACTACTACCTACAAGTCCTAACGACAATCATGATTCCCAACAAGTGGTATCAGAGCGTAGGTCATGAGTTCGATATGCACTCGACTCATGTTGGGGGGGAGATTATTGGACATTGAATAAACCAACGCTCCCCGTGTGTTTCGTGACATGGACTAACCACCTCTCATGGATCCTTATCTCTAGTGATGCGATCATTGACTAACACGTGGGTTTTGGTCTAACGGCAATCGTGATTCCCAACAAATAGTTTGTTAACGACACTATCCTAATGGACACTCCTTCAATTCATGAATCTCTATCCTTAAATCAAGTGAAATCTCAACAATTCTTCTTCAGCTGCCAACAATGTAAAGTCACATTCTCACTTGCTAGGCTATAAATGTTGCTCATGAGCTTCTTGGGTATGAGATACTTGTTTTTAATTGTTTTCTTGTTCAGGACCTGTTACCACCCAAACTAGCAAGGGTCCTAGGAGGGGATCCTATTGGGAAACCACTAGGTCAAAGGAAACAAGGGAGCGATATCCCACTGACACCTCAGCTAGGGCTCCTTGCTCTTTATGGAATTTCACCGATGGGAGGAGACCCGCTATAAGAGGAATCACAATAATGGATGTGTAATGAGAGGCTAAAGGGTGATTCCCAAGGTCTATTCGTAAGAGAGACTCAATTGTGTAGATTTCTTGCTTGGAAAGCAAGGTGATAGGCTCTGTAGGAAGGGCTAAAGCGATTCTCGAGGCTAGGGTTTAGGAATGTATCTTGTAAAGATGATTCCTAGGCCTAGAAATCCTCATGGAGACTTGGTCTTTATGTGATCTTTGCGGGGTTGGAGTTGTAAAGTTGTGGGACCACACGAGACCAAGTGGACTCAGATTTAGGCCAAGGAAGTGGAATTGATCAATCAAGGAGGGGCTTGACCTAATTGTGGAAGGGAAGAGGATCAATGGACAAATCTTGTTAGGATAGAATACAATGATCCAAATGAGGTCACTAGCCAAGGGAAACCTAGGGCAAGAAACGATCCTTGGGCTGGGGATTGCAATATCTCGAGATCCCTACGTCGAAATTTTGTGAAATTTGGAGGACCTATAGAGGAAACCCTAGCCTAGTAATGGGAAAGATATCGAAGTCTTTTGATCGATAGAACGTAATATAAGTGATGCCCTAGATGACCTAAGAAGGTTAGGCCTAGAAAGAGAAGGAGAGGTGAGAAAAATTATGTGTTTAAAGAGTCCACCTATGGAAGGACTAGTGCCTTATCTTTTGGGAGAGATGGAGTTAAAAGAATTTATGGTTTAGAAGATGTTTACCCAATCAAGGAGGTCTTCAAGCAGCTTCTCATGGCATAGGGCATGAGAGCAACTACTTGAAATCTTCCTACTTCGATATGCAATAATTGATGACTTGTCAAAATGTATTTGAACAAAATAATCTCTAGGAACATTCACCGATTCATACATGGCCCATGCAATGATGAAATGCTATAGAAGATCAAAATTTTCACAATCACATAGGAAAGCAGTAAATTTCAGACTTGTATAGCGAAAATCCCAGCAACATTCATGTGACAGTAAATAACAAGAATAAGCATGAAAAGATAATTTAATTTTCTAGTTTGTGCTTCAAGTATTTATCATAAATTAGTTGGTTGACCATTGGGATTAGAGCAATAAAATCAAATCCAATGCAAAAGGGATCAATATACTTGTATTTGAGCTTTATTGCACATTATCTTCATGGGAATATTTAGTGCTTTTTTCAAATCAGGAATACATTACAGCTGTAACATATCATATTTTTGCAGAAAATTCAAGGTACAAGGCTCCATTCAAGTAAGTAATATCACAGGAACCTTGTAGTTAGTTTCTAAATTGTTTTGGAAGATAATATCTTTCATTCAAGATTAAATAAACCATTTCCAACCATTATAGCTCTTATTTACTTCCCAAATAATATTTCTAGGTTCTTACCTAGTGGAGTTTAACCAAACTCAATAATAGAATTTCCATCTTGCTGGAAATTGGAATTTGTTGCAGGCATGAGGCTTGAAAATGGTCCAAAATGACTTATCCTCAATCTTCTAGATCCCCTCCCCCTCCACACTAGATCTTCAATCTAGAGTGCTTGGGAACTATTGGGCAACCATGTTAAAGGGTTGTTGCTGTTGTTTTCTATGTTTTTCTACAGATTTTCTAGTCTGCAGTGATAGGACAACAAGCGATTTAACAAAGGAACCTCTCTAACCAAAGGTCTAAACCAGGAAATACTTGTAGAATTGGTTAGTATATTTACAATTTTACACTCATTTAGACTACTTACATACCATATATCTTCAGTATTGACTGATTTATATTTGTTGGTTTACATTCCTTTACTACATACTTTACACTTTAAATCAACATAGCAACAAACAATTAACTCCTCTCTTCACCCAATATGGCACTGATCATTTTTAGTTAAGTGAAGTTCATCTTAAGAGAATCTTCCCATATCCTTTCAAAAAAAGTTGAGCTCAAAGAGTGGGGACTTGGGCTAAGGTGACAGTGGGCCCCTACCCTCTGTGTGCCACTCTTAGCAGCTTGCAACGATGTTAGCAACCCACTAGTTTGAACAGTAACAAGCTCAATTGCCCAAGATTTAGTAATCCTATCTCAGGAAAGGCCCCTTTGTGCCAGAGGAAATACCCAAACTATAAAGCGAGCTGGTGAGGCGACATTGGCCTCCCTTGTTAGTTTCCCTTGGGTTTCCAACTACTGGTTGGGACTTTAACACATTGGGTGAGATTTTGGGTGGTAACAGAGTGTGTTAAGGCTATCATAATCCAATATTCATCTTTAGGTGTCTCCCCAAAGGATAATGATGCCACTATTTTATTGCAAGTAAAAGAGTAAGCATCTCCTCATATGTTGGTTTTACTAGATCCTTTTCTTTTAGCTTCCAACTTTCGAATACCCGCTTCCTTTATTACATTAGAAGGGCCTGAATGCCCTATATTAATGCATCTTATTCAACTATGAATGTCTTGGTGAATTCTAGAGTGGTCAAAACAAGAACACTATATGATCCAATATCGATATTACACAAGAATATAAATTCACTCTTACTACATTTTGAACAGAATTTCAATATCTAACAAAAGATACTTCTATATGATCTTGTTTTATGAAGGAAAACCTTATTACACATGAAATTTTTAACTGCAAATTATTGTGAATTAATATCAAAAGACCAAATTATATTCATACATAGTGTATATTTAGTTGAGTTAATTGATTAACAAATTATCACACCAAATAACAGGGGAATTGTTTTTCCCATTGACAATTATCCAAATAATTAAAACTTACATCTCCTAGAAATGATATAAGTATTGCTCCAAATCCAGGCAGCTCTTCCCTTAAAGGTTTGAACATCAACTTTAATGTGCCATTTATGTGTATATCAGTGACCTGAAATAAATTTTCAGAGTATTTATTCACAATATTTCCTTAGTGGAAAGAAAAAAAATATAGCAATAGGTATTTCAAAATGAAAATTCTACTTATCACATGAATCGGAAACACTAAAACATATAAATTATATCAAAGGCATACTTTTAGAGCAATGTCTGGTCCAGTGGTTTTCACATCAATTACAACATCTTCCTTATCGGTTTGAAAATCAAATATAGCCTCCAAACTCACATCATCATCACCACCTTCCAAGACCTTTATACCTATTCAGATACAAATATTTATATACGTGTCCCAAGAATCTATTAAACCAGTATGAAAACTCAAAGCTTTACTAGTCTAGCAATCCTATCATTTTGAAATTTTTATTTTAATAAAGAAATGTTCCAACTTGAAATGAAAAGAATAAATCTGATACAAAATCAAAATTACCTGTAAAATTAGGAGCCCTCACCCCTAGCCAAAGAGACTTAATTGACAAAGCTTCAATAAGACCTGTTTTGTAGTCATCTAGAAGAACTTGAAGTTGTTCCTTTATCAGACCAGAAGTTGCCTACATAAATAATAAGAAAATGATGAGAATGTACGAAATAGAATATGAAAACACTCATATATCACTTTCTAGTATAACCATGTTATGTTTCTAATTAAAATGTAGACATATTATTTTTATTTAATGCAAAAACCATGAGTTACTAGCTAAAGTTTGAATAGATGTTGAGTTCATTTTCTATGATAGGATACGTATATTTCCTAGTGATAACTTATTTCATGTAAATTTGGATGTAAGACTTAATGGAACCTTTGTAGAGTTGTTTAAATTCCCCCCCATCTATCAGATGTTTTTTCAAACTAGGAAAGCTAATAGATGAATATAAGTGCCCCTGAACCTATCTTCGATAAACTTAAGCATTAATTTGGCTAAGAAAGACAGGTTGATTTGTGAAGGGTCATCAATATGGATGTAAACGTAGCCCCAATAAAAGATATTCAAGAGCACAAGAAGGGCTTATTTCCCTTTAGGAAACTCCCCTAGAGACACACTCAGGTGTGATTTGTTGCTGCTTTGATGAGATCTCTGTTCATCAGCCTAGACTTGATATTCTGCATTCAACAATTGCATTCATGTGCTCATCAGTCATTCGCATACAAAGGTATATCAATTCCCATCCTCTCAACGTCAAATGTGCTAGATAATATCACTTGCAACCTCAATTATTAGTTGGTATGGTTTTCCATTGAGTGACTTCCATGGCCTAGAAATAATGCTAAGGATTTATCTTGTTGTTTAGATGCTAGCATTAGATGGATGTTTTATCACTTTTAACTTAGTAAAGATACCTTCTTACTATTTCTAACCATCTTGGGACACAATTGCTTGTGGGTAAGTGTCCCTTAGTCTAGATTGTTAAGAATTCAATAGGGCAATGTATATGTTAATTCTCTTAACTTGATAACTGTTTGTGTTACCTTTTTACTTATTAGCTTTGATCTTCCTTATTTGAATGTGCAATACATCAAACAGCTACCAAAACATTAAGAACAATGACAGAATATGGGCTGCAAACCAGGGCCAAAACCCCTTCTCTTGAGGGGAAAACCCGAAAAATCTCCTCTTATCCTTTAGATCTTTCAATTGATGAATACCATGACCTAGACTCAGGCAAATACCCTCCAAGATCAAGTCTTCCTCGGCCTCCTGCTGCAATATTTTCGACCTCCCAGTAGATCTGAAATGCTACTCCCCAGCAACTGCTGCTACTTCTCTAAGAGACTTCGATCTCCCTCTAACAACCTTCCTCTTGACTTTGCTTGCCTTGACTTGAGTCCTAGGGTTAGTAGGATTCCCTAAGAGACCTTCACTTGCCTTCCCTTCTCTCTTGCCTTCAAAATCAAACTTCAGACTATCCCAGCGCAGAAACCCTAACTTCGCACTTCCAGAAGAATAGAGAGAGACACAAACACTTCAACTTCTTTGTCCTTCTCTTCTTCGCACTTCCTTCTTCGACTTTCTTCTTCTGCCTTCTTCACATAAGAGATGAGTGAATGAAAATGATCTAAGAGGAGGACGACTTCCTCTTATATATAGGCTTCCTCAAGGGTGGACGTGGCTCTTCATGTAGGCCAACTTGATCTTGGACATATTTTGACACTTTCAAGACAAAATAATTTTCTTTACAATATACAATGTGCCCATAGGGTCTTCCATATATGACAATGACTCTTATACCTAGGACAAACCCTAGAAGCACTCAATGGGTGCTTAAACTATAAAATAAAAGAACTTAAGCATGAAACCCAAGCTTCAATAATAATAGTAATTTCTTTTTCATTTTACATTTACAAGAATACATTTCACACTAATGAAGACCGAACCTAGTTACACATTTTTCAACACTCTCTTAACTAGGAAGGTATTCATTAGAGGTACATGGTCATTCTCAATCTGAAGAGATCTCATAAGAATAGTCGGATTGTGTTGACGGTGTTGGACCCGCCAACATGTCAAGGGGATCTCCCCGGTAAGAAGTCCCAATTAGACCTCAGACCATTTGGTGTAGGAGTCCCAACAATGGGTCGTAAGGTAATGCCTTGACCGCGATGTCGCACAAAGGCAAGTAAGATAACTCTGTCAGTAGCAAGGGTGTGACTGATGCAGAGAGTCAAGGAATGTGTATGAGAGGTTCCAACACTTTGAAGGAAGAGGTAGGTGAAGGTGAGTTCCAGGTTGAAAGGGATCAGTCCCAACTCAGCTAGGAACACACCACACAAAGGACATGCACAGCTTCTGGCGGAGCAGTCCACTCAGATGTGGCAGTCACAATATACAAGGTAGATAACACAAACAACACTCACGGATCAGTCTGAGATGAGTGTGATGATTGATATAGCAAGGTCCATGAGAAAGTTTTCTTTGATGTCCAACAAAGCAATCAACACAGAAGGTGACAACATTAATAACATATGCAACAAATTAACAACAAAATTCATATAATTGCATACAAATTAGTTCATATACAAGTACGTAAGTTAAACAAGATATATCATTAAGGTAACCGAAACAGTCCAACTACAATAACAACATATGCATGAAAATGTGTTGGCTCTTATTATTAATGAAGTGTATGTCACAATCATACAATACACCCTGTAAACCTGCTAGCCCCAACAGTGGAACGTTACAGCCACATCCACCTGCTTCTCCAAAGAGATGTACTAGCTCCGTGTAGTGGAGAAGCCAAGGTACATTACAATATTGTCCAAGCCTTCTTCAAGATAGTCTTAGTAGAAGCTTGCTTGACCAAAAGCCTATACAATGAGTTATGAGGGACTATTTATAGCAAAGGGTGGGGTGACCCTTGACATTCCCTTTTGTAACAGTTCAACTACCCCCATGACTCCTCACCTACTCTATGACTGTTACATCCAACCATTGACACTTGACTTACACTTGACATGACTCAATATTACAATGCACATGTACTCATGTGAGACAACATGGTTTGAACAAGCCTTGCAAGACATCACTGACACTCGGTCTATTGTGATGAGACCAACTATTTGACATGCTTGTGATGGTGAAGGTGGTGATTTGATGCGAAGCTTGGTTGTCTGTGATAGTGTGCATGCACCTCATGGTGACATCTTGCTGAAGTGAACTCTTGCCTCTGTTGCAACTGTGCATTGGTTCGGCCCCTTCATCCAACTCGTCTGGTAACATGCGCATGGTCTTCTTGGGTACGGTTGAACCGGCAACACATTGATGCATAGTGTCCGTGCTGATCTTCAAGTGTGTGTTAGTGGTCATACGCATCAACTTGTCCAAGTACATGTTCCGCTCCAGTTGGACTTGCTTCTTGTCTTCGCCTTGGTGAGTGTGTTGAATGGGTTGGATTGCATGCGTGCATTTGACGACATGCATGCTATTGAATCCCTTGCATGCAATCAACAAAATTGCTTGCCATGCCTACTCTGTGTCAGCTGCTGGGATGGGTCCTTAACTTGTACGGGCGCAGTTTCATCCATGAGTGCATGTTGCGCCCACTGCTGTTCCTATTCCTGTTGCAACTCATTCGTCTGCCTGTGCAGCTTCATGCTCTTCCTGAGTTGCTGCTTCAACACATGCAACTCCTACTTTGTTCCATCTTCTGCCTTCGTTCAATCTTCATATCGTGTCGTCACTGCATAGCCGGAGTCTCCAAAGTTGCTTTCATCATCAATGGACCTGCTTGAGCTTGCAACCTTGTTTCGCCTTTGTGTTGTCAACAACCCTCCTCTTGCATTCGTTGCATTTGGTATGTTGTCTTCAACTGTTGTTCATGATGTTGTTGTTGTCATATCTTGGTGTCCTTGTCTACGAACAACTTGATTTCTTCGTGGGTAGGCAATTCCATTGACACTTGATCAACTGCATCCCCAAGTATGCTCTAAACAGTGTCTTCATCTCTGCTCTCCTAGAAACCATTGTACTTGTACTGCTGAGAGGCAGATGAACACCAGCGACACCTAGAGACATGGCAACACTCATGGCAAGCAATCTGTCAGTAGAAAACCGAATGAACATGAGAATTGACTTGCAACATACCTGGGTGAATGATCATGAAGGTTGCGCAATTTTGGCTGGGAGGTCGGGAGACCGACTACCAAGACTGCACAAGGCACAGTCTCGGCTGCTGGGAAACTGACTGACTACTAGAACTGCACAATGCACAATCCAGTCTAGCTGCTGACTGCTGGGATTGTGGAATGCGCACTTCCAACTGGGAAGGACTGCTGGCCCAGGGACAGATTTGCGCAATTTCTTGGGCCAAGCAGCCACTGTCCTCCAAAAATGCGCAAAATAGTCCAAGAGGTCAGTGCTGGTCAAGAATGCGCATTTTGGAGAGGAAGGTGAGCCTTACATTCCCAGGTTGCGCAAAGCAGCCTTGGTGAAGGTAGAGCCCGGGCCAAGGTTGGCTTGACTCGCCGACAGGAAACTGAAAGCAAGTAAGTCATTGGGTGCATGGTGACACTAAGTGATAGCAGAGTGATTAACAGTGCATGCAAAACATGAATGAAAGATTCAACAAATAGATCAACATGCATGTGGGTGAGGCAGTTTGTCGATTGGGCAAACGTCCATGCAAAATAGTTTCATGCATGCGACAACAGTGAGATAGCAACGAAAACTAAAACAAAGCTAGGACAAGCTAGTATACATGTAAACGACATCAAGCGCTCAAATAAATCAAGCAAATAATACTCCCACAAGCGAAAACACAAAAAGCGACATAAATGTAGCACAAGGCATGGGAAGCGAGCTTATCCCAAAACAACTGAGTTGAATGTGCTGACTACTCCGAGATGTGATGTGGGATGTGAGAGCTAAAAGCTTGATGTGAGGAATGAGCTATGCAGCATCCAGTCGATGAGTTTCAATCATTCACTTTCTATCTATCTGATTTGTCCTGATGATGGACCCCCTTTGGGGTTTGAAACGTCGGCAGAATGAACTTGAAACTATGGATAATCCGGAACATGAAGCTACAAAAAACTTCCACAGAGGCTTAAAATCCAACATAACATCAAAGTTGTGACGCACATGCCACAAATCAAGGGGAAGTGGCATTGGTGGGAGGTTTCTGAAATGATCCTTACATGTAACCTCCAACTGCTAAACATAGATCCCTGAAACAAGGGATTCCTTTGCATGTTGCCTTGGGAAAAGTAGCTCATGCATGCAAGTCAGTTTTTCTCGGTCTCGGAGGGAACCGGTCAACTCAGCTGCACATGCAAGAAACTGCTTGATTGTTGGAGAAAAATGCGCATTTCTGGCTGAGAGTTGGGTTGGTTGCCCAAGAGATTTGCACAATTTCTGGGCAGAGTAGCTGACTGCTGCCCAGATTTGTGCAAATCCTATGCTGAATAGCCTGCTGTTGGGAAAATTTGCGCAAATCCTGCTAGGAGGGTTGGCTGGTAAGATTGCGCAATCAAGAGCCCAGTAGGCTATCATAGAGGATTCTGCAATTCCTGTAGGGAAGGCTGGTTGCCCTCCAAAAATGCGTAATTTTCTAGGGGAAGCAGATCAACCTGTCGCTGGACCAAGTCCGGGTGAGCAGCTTTTGAGGGGAATGGATCAACTGTGATCAACAGGCTGCCTTTGAGCAAGAAAGACACTGAAGCTTGAGGACTTGACGAAGCAAGGCAAGCCGCTGCGAGGGTTGGTAGGGAGTCTCCAAAATAGGCTAAGGCAAAATTTTGGAGGGTGGTTGTAACCGCTACAACACTTGGCAACACACTAGTAGAACTCTAGCTCTCTAAATGGACCTTCTTAGCAAAAAGCAAGTCTAACACCTCCAGAAGTATTATTCAGCTCTCAACTCGTCTTGGCTTCACACTAGCTTGATTGTAAGATGTAGCATCTGCCAGACTCTTGGTCGATTGACACACATTCCAAGCCAAGGAAACACAGTTGTTTCGATTGGGGTTGAGGGGTATATAGGTGCACAAGCAGTATAGTCGTCAGAGTCTAAGTTTCATCTCTGGTGTTGCTCCACTGCCAGTAGGCCTAGATAGTACCTCGGTGGAGTCACATAGCAATACAAGCATGGCTCTGCTACCAGCGAGCCTGGTCAGTACCCCAATGGAGTTACTTGCATCACCTCCCTACACAGGAAGCCTTTCTCCTCTTTCGCCTTATTCATCTTTCATTTTGAATTTTTTGGCTTTTCATTTTTTCATTTTTCATTGTGCATAGCACTTAATCATTTTAGAGGCAGAAGAGGGATTCCAACTTATTGAGAGCATAAGAGGTTGTTCCAGCAGAGAAGTAGTTTATTGTATCTCTGACGTGCCTGTTAAGGTTTTCCCCCTCACCTTATTCTACTTGACTAAGTTGACAAGGGTTACAAAAAACAATTGACTAGAGATGGTGACACTAGTTAGCGCGCAAGCGTTGTGTTTTCACCAACGTTCACTTTGAACAGTACATATTTTCCTTCGACGTATCATGGACTAATAGTAACAAGTTCATCATACAGAGGCAAGATGACAGATAACCAAGTAGTCATAGTTGTACAAGCCCTCTTTTACTTTACCCCGTTTGTTTCATAAGTCACACATGGTTTCATGCAAAACTAACCTATGAATGAAACAAGCGAACAAACTAACAATCAACAAAGCAAAGCAAGTAAACAAACAAGCAAACAAAGAATGTAAGCAAACAAGCATGCAAACAAACAACTGAAAGCAAACACTACTCCTACGCCTACACTAACGGTACATGGGCATAATCACGTGAAGTGATACTTCCAATGCAGCCACCGGCGCATTGGTAGACCCATGTTGGTGAAGGCTTAGTCCGTGAACAACCCAGTTGTGTGGACCAGCAAGCAAGAAAGATATAACAATGAAGACAACCACACTTTGTGATTCAAAGTGCCCACGGGACATAAGTCAGTGCATGTGCATGACAAGAAGTCCACGGACTTATCATGGTGCTGCGTGATACTACGTGCAACTTTGAAGCATAAGCACACTCTTGACTGTGACATGCAAGCAAACGAAAGAATCAAAAATAACTTGCGTCGCGCATGAGTGCTTGCAAGGTAAGACTCCTCCAATGCATGAGCAATGGGATCGTGTAGTTCGAGTGGAGGAAGTAAGATCTGACTGTTAGATTGATCTTGAGTGCATACAGATGAGTGATGAGGAGCCTTGAGTGTTTGAAAAATATACTAATCGGAACCGAAACCAACCTCAGGACAGCGAGGGCTTGACATAACCATTAGCTCGGGCTAAAGTGCCTTGACGATCTGTGGGGTTTCGACTTCGTTGACAGGTGGATCTTCGTAGACCAACGACTTAGACGATTTAACAACGAATGAATCAACATCGTGATCGAATGATGAGGTGAAGAGATCACGACAACCAAGATCAGAAAATTCAGGATGTTGGTCAGCGTCCTCATGATTTGACGAATCACACAGAGGGGTAGATGAGAAGGAAGGATGTTCACCCTCTGCGTTTTCGGAAAGAGAAGATGAAAGATCAAGTGGATTTCAACGAATGATTGGTCCTCCATGTTGTTAGATGATGGGCTAACATACAGTGTGTCCTGCGAAAGATCAACAATGGGTGCATCCATGGATGAAGGCACACATGCAAAATCATGGATGGCAGGTTCACCAACAATGTTAGGAAAGAACGGAGGGGGCTCAGACAGAAGGGAGTCATCCTTCCCCAAGTGTTGATGCTCAAGCTCCCACTCATACTCTTCATGAATGACAGCGCATGTTGGTTGTGCAACACCAACTCCGTCAGTGGGCTATTACTCATTCACAACAAGTGAAGAGTCCAAAATGTACGAACACAAGACAACATCATTCGGAGGAACACTTGGGTGCAAAGACGAAGGTCAAAAAAAAGAATGCATATGAGAACTCGAAGGACTCACAACCAAATCTGCGCTAAAATTGAGTGGAGTGATGTTGGGAGAGTGTAAAGGATGAACAGGTGTACAAGCATGATCCTCAACATCATTGGGCAATGGTGGAGCTGTTGAATGAGAGGGAGGCAGACAGTCAATTGAGACAGTGCCTACTCCTAGATGGGATTGCACAGTTCCAGCAATGAAGAAGGTTGAGCAGGGCTTGATCTCAAGCTTTCTCTTGGGACGAGCAAATTTCTTAAGACAATACTCAAATTGGTCCCAGAGATAGGAAAACTTCATCTGGCTCCTTGAAGCTTGAAACTGCAAGTCACGAAAGCACTGCGAAAAATCAATAACGGATTCATGCAGAGCCCTCCGTTGTTGTAACAGCTTCCGTTCAAGATGATCTGGATCAAAATGATAGAACGTGTCTTCAGTAGGATCACAGAAGTGCCCACATGAATGCACGGTGTCAGTCAGTAGGCTGAGCACCCAACGAAATGGAGATTCACGAAGTGTGTATGACTCTTCCTTTAGGACTGCATTTAGGGCAGCATTAGCCCTTCCTTGACAGCGGAGTAGAGCACAACAGAACAACAGCTTGAACTCCTAGTTTGGACTGCGGCTAGAGCATCTTATTCCAGCATATAGAACCCTTCTTGACTGCAGCCAGATTGTCTTCTTTCATGACTACGTCTAGATCTCATTAGGGCAACGTATAAGTCTCCTCCATGGTAGCATATAGATATCCTCCTACCTTCATAATGATCTCATAATACTGCGGCTAGGGCATCTTTAGTTTAGCGTCTACAGCTCTCTAGGAAGACCCTTTCTTCACAACATCTACGACTTCTCCCTCTAGATCTCTCTAGCCACCAAACCCAAACGATTGGAGAGAGATCATGAGTGAAGTGAGTAACAAATGACTTGAAGTTCTCTTCTATTTATAATAAAACAATGAGGAAAGGCTGGGATAATTTGGTTGCTGGCCGAACTTGACGAATTGTCACATAACACAAATAAATTCATATCTCCATGAATACATGTCAGAATCAGATGATCTTTACATCAATCCTACACCTCTCCATGAGAGGAATCCAAGAAAAATATCATCTGCCATAAATACGAAGACCTACATGGAGTTTGGCCCTAGTTGCCAATTTTAACAGTAAACCTAGTCCCTAGCATGAGAATGCTCTAGAAATTTATCAGGGAGTGCTTCAATTGATGAAATACTCTTAGGCTTGCAATTATATATCCATGAATCATGACCTTGGAGGGACCTTATGAACAACATTATGAGAACATCTCGATGAACCACATTAGCTTTTGAGGTATACGTATCAAATCTTGCCACATGGTGAATTGCGGAAGATGGATCACCATCAAACTTGGGCACCATAAGTATCACGTTGAAGATCACATGATTCGGGTACACATGAATGGTCAAGGCAAGGATTTCATCAAGGTAAGATATTCTATTAGGCTACACATATCAATCATGCATGAGTCGCCTGGGCGAATTCAAAATGTCTCGAGAGATGCTTACTTCACCCTGTTGTCGCATAGATTGTCACGACAACGCTCAGACCGGGGGCTATCACCCTGATCCCCGATCTCTCCGTTTAAGCCTGTCTCCCGCGGCTAAGGGGGGTAGACCTTATGGGATAATGGATGACCAACTGGAGACCAGTTGGGTTGGGCGACACGAGAGGCAACTAGAACTTAATTTATTTTATTAAGTTAATAGACCAGTGCCTTGTGAAATAAATGATTAAACGATTATTTATCAAATGCTGCAGAAATATGAACTCATTAACAATCGTTTATCATCAGATAACTCAAACAAAGATTAACTTTTACCAAATGTGAGATAATCAATAAACGCTCAATGGCTTAACAATACTCCAACAATTAAAATTTCGAAAGGTTAAATGCTTTAAACAACCACGTAATTTTAAATGCTAACCAGAGATCACATTCATGTAGCTAATTTTCAAATGGGCATTTAAGCATGTTTAACCACATAAAAAAATGATAAATATTAATCCCACATCAAAATTTTAGCCTCAATAGGAAAGATATATCGCAAACATGACAAAGCCTTGAGCCAAGACTGAATCTGGCCAAATATTTCTAAAATGTTTTTTATATTTTTAAATAAAACAAGACTAAACCAACTGAAATCTATGAAACTTAAATCTAAAGAAAATTCTAAACTAAATTAAAAGAAATTTTCATTATTTTTAAAATTAAATCAAAACCCAAATCTAATCTAAACTAACTAAATCTTAATGAAAACAAAATATGAATGCTAAATAGAATGAAAACTAAAAAAACAAAAAGAAAAATTCCAATCTTATATACATATAAAACAAATTAAATAAATCTAAAATTAAAACTAAAATTTAAAATCTAAGTATTTAAAATCAAAAAAAAAAAATCAAAATTCAAAATTTTATAATTTAGATATGATAAAGCTAACAATAAAATTATCTAATCCTAAAACTAAACTTCAAATTTAAAACTAAAAAACTAATTGATGAAACGGAAATAAACCTATCCAAAACTTTAAAAAAAAAATGGAAAATCAAAACGTGTAACCCCAAAATCTTACCCACGCATATAATTTCAATGTTTTTGTATGTGTACGTGAGCCCGACAGCAGCAGGAGAGCCGACTGAAAGACTGCGTGATTTTTCTTTTTTTTTGTTTGCAGGTTCTCACAGGGTTTACGCTATACGTGTGCAGGTTTGCAGTGCGCTAGTGAAGGAAGACTGCCCACGGTTTGGGCAAATCGGTGGCAGAAGGAGAAACCAAAACCAAAACGCAGAAACCTAGCCTGAAAACTATATTCTCTAAATCCTAAATAAATAAAAATACAACAGAATAACCAACGCATATATACACAAGGAAAATCGAATGCCTTTTTTTTTTTAAACGTATATCGAATGCTTCTTCCGGCATGTTGTTTCTGCAGGTGCGCACGGGAGGGATGGAGAATGGCACGTGTTTGTGCAGGTGATCAACGAGAATGGCAGATGCGATGGAGGGACGGCTACTGCGTGAGGAGAATCAACAAGAAGACAGTGCGGGATGAGTGACGCGTGAAGAATGAAAGGAACGCGCAGGACTATGGCAATGCGTCTGGCTGACGTTTTAGTTTTTTGTAGGTTGATTGGTGGAAGGAAATCGAACAAGGAGCCATGATCCAGCAAAAAAAAATGACTGCGGGTGAGGGAAATACAATGAGGGGATAGCATTTCGAATAGTGAGGTGCACGTGAAAGGCAGCGTTGAGAGATGACTATGTGGAAAAAAGGATGAGATAGCAAGGGCACATGCTGATAGAGCAGCAAGTATGGAGAGGCTGGAACACAGTTTTGCCTCAAAAAATTTCAAAATGTCCCTGTAACACAATTAAACCTGCAACATGAAACAACCTTGAGTGATAGCGGGGAGCTAATCAAACCCTCAAAACTCTTCAGAAAACCCTGCAACCTGTAAATGGAAAAGAAAACACCCAAAATATATGCAAAAAATAAAACCCTAAAAAAAACTACAAAATTTACAGTTTTGTGACTCTACAACAGCCAGATTTGTCAGTAACCCTCCATAATATTTTCAGAATATCAGATTTACTATGAGATACTTTCAGAAATCTCTCATGCAACTCAAAAAAAAAACTTTAAATGTCAAACCCATAATCGAAACTGGTTCGGCTCTACAAGAAAATGCTTTGCGGGAGTTGGCTGGTTCAGCAGAGAACTTCCCCAAACGCCCACTGATTTTCTCAATAAGGGTTTCCTGCACAGCTCACTTCAACCATCAATGAAGAGAGGAAAAACAATACTAGATTCCAGATGCAATGGAGATACCTGCCATTATTTTAGAAATTCTAATACTATTCAAACCCTACTAAGTAAACAAGATACATGTGTTCAACAATACTCTACATCAAGCTATTACTAATGGCTGAAAATAAAATTATGCAGAAAATAAAACAACTCACAGCATTCCAGGAGAATAACACCAGCAAGATTTCAACCCCAAAGTCTTTTTTTATTTGGACTAGAAAAAGTTTAAAAGAGAGCTTTCTTCAGCACGAGACTCACAGATCAAATGATCTCAAATGACCCCTAGCACTCTATTTAAAGGAAAAATTCCCAATGGCTAGTTCGAGTGATCTATGTCAAAATGATCTCGACCGTCGATGAGGATCAAGATATATTTTAATCTCATCCGTTGAATTTTAAATGCATTAAAAAATTTAAATTTTGCATTTATTTACTCAAAAATTTGACTTATTATTATTTTATTATTTTTAGAGATTTTTTTAATTTTATTATATTTTTATATTTATTTTTAATTTTATTATTATTTTTTAATTTTATTTATTATTATTTTTTTATTTATATTTTTTATTTTATATTATTTTTTAAATTTCTTAATTTTAATATTTAATATCTTTATTTTTATTCTTTTAATTTTTTTCAATTTTTTTAATTTTTATTTTTTTAGATGGATCCTCGAACTTAGCCTTTGGAAAAATCACCTAAGACCTAGGACTTAGGACTTATGAGGGTATTAAAACATTTTCTAACCCTCAAAACACTTTACATCATGACTTTTACAATTTTACATTTCAAGGGGGACAACCCATTTGACATAGACCCTCATAGACCACCCAGTTCTTCAACACAACTATAATCTAGTAGATCAACGCACTAGGATTCCCCTAAGATTTTAATGACAAAATTCATTCCGGCTTTGGGGTTAGGCTGAAGGAAAACTCTGCCGATCATGAATCGGTAAGACAAAAAACCTTCCGGAACGTAGATTATCACTAAAACATTAGGTCCACCTAGGCAATTTACATACATGACTCAGCTCTGCTAAGATTATTTACAACTCACACATGCAGACTGGGTTTACAATCAAAATATGATCAAGTCAACGATGACTGTCGAATGGCATGGACACGTCAAGCAAGTGCTATCCCTTTTGCGAAGAAAAGGGGGTGTACTGCTATGGGAAGTTGACGCGTGGTGGTCAACATCTAGCTCTACTTGGGGACACATTGCTGCACTGCAGGAATGTGAGAATCCAGAATTTGCATCCATGCAACACACAACAAAAATAAGTAGCGTCCATTCAAAAATCATCATATAACATTTAAGCACATGAAAGATAGAAGCTCTTCAGTTATTAACAAGGAAAGTAAATCTAATCCTAAAACAGAAATAAAATGTTGAAATAACAAGGAGTAGGGTTAGAAATACAATACAAAGGATGCCCTATGGCATCATATATCATCTTTGAAGAACAGCTTGAGCATTTGGCCATTCGCAGGTAGATCAAGTAGTTCGCCATCCAATCTGCTCAAGTGGAATGAGTTTGGTCCAGCTATATCTCAAATGATGTACGGTCCCAGCCACAAACTGTCGAACTTCTTATGTTTTCCTGGTTTTTCATTCTTGCGATCCCAAAGAAGTACCATATCTCCCACCTACAAAGATCTAGATCGAGAGAACTTATCAAAGTTTTTCTTAATGTTAGACTGATTTTTACATATAGCATCAAAAGCTATCCTACGAGCTTCATCTAACTCCACAATCTAATCTATTCTATTCTGAACAACATCCTTATTAGTAGAAAAATTCTGAAGGAGCTGATAAGCTGGAAATTTCAGGTGCACAGGTAAGGTTATGTCCAAGCCATAAACTAATTCAAAGGGAGATTTACCAGTAGCTTTCTTCTTAGTGATTCTATCTGCCCATAAAGCATACTTGATTTTGCTATCCCATGATCTCTTATTATCTCCTACTATCTTCTTGATAATGGTTATGAGATTCTTGTTACTTGATTCGGCCATACCATTACCCTGAGGATAGTAATTTGACGAATGAGATAAGACAATGCCATACTTGAAACAAAAAGATGAAAATTCTGAGAAACTAAAAGCCTTGGCATTGTCAATAGTGATCTTAGCAGGGACACCAAATTTAGTAATGATATTATTTTCAATGAAATCCATAATAACCTTTTCAGTGGCATTCTTAGCAGGAATGGCTTCAACCCATTTAGTGAAATAATTCATAGCAGTCAAAATCCATGAATAGCCATTGCTAGAATTTTCATGGAACTTCCTGATGAAGTCCAGATCCCAATGCTGAAAAGGTGCCTCTACAATGACAGGTTGTAGGGGCAAGGCAGCAAGCTTCTGCTTCCCAGTGAATAGTTGACAGGCTTGACAAGTTCTAACAAACTTATGCACATCAGAAAAAATTGAAGGCCAATAATAACCAGCTCTCAGGATTTTGTGGGCGGTAGTTCTAGCAGCATAATGACCACCACAACATCCTAAATGAAACTCAGAGATTAATTTCTTAGACTCAATGTCATCAACACATCTAAGCACTATGCCCTCAGGATTTCTCCATCCAAGGCCATCCTTCATAAGGCAATACTTAGTGGCTTTTAGTCTGAGAGCCCTTCTCTTATGAGCAGCTAAATGGTTAGGACATGCAAGATTCATCAAGTAATAAACTATGTCCTTGTACCGCTCATGTTCCCCTAATCTTTGCAACTCAGGCGAAGATAGATCGCTAAGAAAAAATAAACCAAGAGTCTTTTCGTTACCTTCAGTCAACATTTGAGCCAAACCATGGCCTTTAACTAGCTTGGTGGGTCTGATCTCTAAATCATATTCTTGTATTTTAGTAACCCACCTAGCGCGAGTCCCTAAGCAATCGGTTTGAGTTAATATATCTTTAACAGCAGAATGTGGGACAAAAGCAATGATTTTAGAATAACCCACATAAGTTTTGAAGTGCTTAAGAGACTTGACCAAGGCATAAGCTTGCTTTTCCATGGTATTGTACTTTAATTCGGAATTTTGAAGTGCTCTACTCATGAAAGCAATAGGTTGCTCGTGACCATCTTTATTCTTTTGTAACAGGACACCAACAATGGTATCTTCGGAAGCAAAAGAAAAAATCATGAAATCCTTGGAATAATCGGGACTAACTAAGACAAGAGCTCTTGCAATAGCGCATTTGATTTCTTGAAAAGCCTTTTTGTTGTCTTCTTGCCAAACAAATTTTGCATCTTTCTTTAGAATACTTTCAATAGGCTTAGCTATTTCTGCATAATTTGGAATAAACCTTCTAAGAAAATTTGTCTTTCCAAGGAAAGACTGAAGGGATTTAAGATTATGAGGAAGAGGAATCTTTTGGATTGCTTCAATTCTTTTAGGATCAATCTTGATTCCATCCTTAGAAATGATATGGCCAAGTAATTTCCCTTCTGCTACTCCAAAAACAGACTTAGCTGGATTCAAAGAAATGTTGTATTCTCTACATCTATCGAAAACCTGCCTAAGATGATTTATATGACTGATACCATCTTTAGAAAATACAGTAAGATCATCTTGGTAAATCTCAATAAATTTCCTGATTAACCCCTTGAAGGCATAATCCATAGCCCTTTGGAATGTAGCCCCAGTGTTGGTTAATCCAAACGGCATTCTGATGTATTCACAGGCACCCCATGGCATGGTGAATGTGGTTTTATGACGATCTTCCCTTTTAACCCATACCTGATTGTACCCAGAAAAAACATCTAGCAACGACATCATTCCAGAACCAGTTACTCTTTGCAAAAAAGTCTCCATGTTTGGCAAAGGGTAATTATCTTTCTTGCATGCTAGATTAAGGTTTCGAAAATCGACACAAAGCCTTGTCGTACCGTTCTTTTTCCTAACAATCACCAGATTTGAACACCATGTCGAATGCCTTGTTTGAGTGATAATTCCTATTGCAAGCATTTTCGCAAGCTCTTTCTAAACCAAAGGGGCTAACTTAGGATTAATTTGCCTAAGTTTCTGGTGAAAGGGTTTAGCATTTTCATCTTTTAAGGGGATAGTATGTTCCATGACATCTTCCCTATAGCCCTTTAATTCATCATAAGAAAAAGCTAAAACATCTCGATATTCGCGAAGTAAATTAGTTAACTTTTTTCTTTCCTCCACACTAGTACCTTTACCAATTTTAACAATCTTTGGGTTCTCAGAAGTACCAATGTTTATCTCGAAATATTCACCTTGGTCCATCTTATTTTCTTCTCTCAACTTCGTGGCATCATGACAATCAAAATGTTGCTTTAAGGCAACCACATTCCTAAGGGTAGGATTTATGATATGCTCATAATTTAAAGATCCATCCTCCTCAGAATCTATCCGGAAATCCTCAAACTCATCCAAACTATTAAGAAGACGAATGACTTGCTTTTCATCATTAAAAATAAAGACTTGCCAATGCTCTAAGTTATCTGGGACAGATGGTCTAAATATTACTTCCATTTTGATCTTATCCTTAATTAGCTCATCAGATAACTGGAAAGTAGTAGCAGCTACGGCAAGTTCATCTGCCAAACTATTTTGCTCTCTTGGGATAGCTTTGAGGTCAAGGGCATCAAAGTGCTCCATAGTATCCCACACAACATTTAGATAATTTCTTAATCTTTAATTTTTACATGTGAATTTATTTTTAAGTTGCATGATAATTAAATCAGAATCCCCCTTAATGCTAAGCAACTTAATATTCAAAGATTTTGCCAATTCAAGACCCAACAATACAGCCTCATATTCAGCGACATTGTTGGTTGTTTCAAATTCTAATCGATAGGCAAACTTGAAAATGTGATCAAGGAGAGATTTAAGCACTATTCCAGCACCTTTACCATGCCTAGACGATGCACCATCGAAGTACATGTACCAAACTCTATCATTGAGATCCTTAATCTTATCATCAGGAGGAATTATGAAATTAGACATGATGGCATAGTTCCCAATGTCAGATTTCTCTTTGATTATCTCGTTGTGAAGTCTCTTAGGATCTTCGACATGGAATTTTCTTTCGGGCTCCCTATTTAATCTTACAAAACCATCACCCCTAGGAGAAGGAATCATAGCATATGACCAATTCATTTGAATACTTACTCCTAGATCAGAGGCCCACTTTCTGGATAAAAGCATACCTCAGGCATCAGGCACATCAACAACAACAATATCCATAACAATCATGATGTCTAGGTAAACTGATAGATGAACTTGCAAATCTTTGATCAAACCATGCACTTCAATTTTCTTAGAATCCATGGCACATATATTATAGTAGGGTCTAGAAACCCTTAAGTTAAGTTGTTCCATGACCCTTTTAGTCATTACACACGCTGATGCACCAGAATCCAACATGCAATTATTCAATTTATATCCATTAACTAACAAGGTGATAAAGAAAGGCTAGTGATCTTTGTTATCCGCATCCAAGCTTTGCAAATATATGGGAGCATCATGATAGTCAACTTCCCGATTCTTCTGTTGAGAAATATTTACTTGAGGACCTTGAATAGCTTTTAGTAACTTGTCTCTTTGGGAAGGGATTTTAGCAATTTCGGAGACAGGAACCCAGATTTTTGCATTGTTAAACCAACTTCCCAAATCGACATCTAATCCAGAGTTTAAACCAGGGTTAAAATTTCAAGGGGGAATTTGATTCCCGCTCTGATCTTTGTCCCTTCTCTGATAGGTCAAACCTTTATCTCTAGCAATTTTCATGATTTTCTCAGGAGAGGGTTTTTCACCATATAACCTAGCCAAAATCTCATCTTCATTTTCAAGGTTATTTATACTAAACACTGATGAAGGATTCATAACATCACGACTATTTTCCTTGACCTCTATCCAATCATCCATAGACAAAGGAAACTTGCTACCTACTACATTTATTTGATCACCTGCCCCAAACATTCCATTATCCAAGATTCTTCTAACGATGGGGCAAGGGGCTTCTTCATGAAGAGCATCACAAACCCGACAGTAAGGAGGAGCATTATCAACCAAATTAGTAAACGGATTAGGAGGTCTCTGCTCACTAGATTGACCCTTCTTTTGCCAATTGTCATTTCCGTTATTATTATTTCGAGGCTGGAAATTTTGCGTTTGTGCTCTTTCCATTTGGACCAACCTATTCTGCAAAGTGGCTATCTCCTTATTATGATTAATTTCCATGGTTTCAATCCTTTGGAGCAATTTGAGAACAAGTTCGCTTTCAGGCTCTTGAACTGCTTTTCCTTTAGGTTCTTTTAGTTTCGTAGCAGCCCTATCGAAACCTGGCATCTCAGACTACTTCCCAGATGCTGCCTTGTCCTTTTCAAGCTTGTTAAAATTGGCAACCAGGGCAAAACTTCATGTGGGTCATCTTATTCATGGCTGATAATATTTTTATTAGATTCCTCTCGTCGAGAGGTGTAGGAT
>APFE030367300.1:7554-19120 GCA_000404065.3 Pinus taeda
CAGAGATGCACTCATCTCCCATTGCAGGACATTCGGGCTTTCAGAAGACGTATGCTCGCACTAGAAGATCATTTTTCTAGACAGGCATGAAAAAGGACATCCTTACCTTCGTAACCGAATGTGATGTCTATCAATGCCACAAAGGGGAAACCATCAACACACCTGGCACATTACAACCATTGCCCATTCCGGCATCAATTTGGACGGAAGTTTCTATGGATTTCATTATAGGTCTTCCAAAATCAGGGAACAAGTCAGTCATCATGGTGGTTGTGGACCGATTGTCGAAGTATGCCCATTTCTACGCTCTTCCCCACACGTTTACACCAACCTTGGTTGCTCAAACTTTCATGGATCAAATCTTCAAATTGCATGGCATGCCTATTTCTGTTGTGTCCGACCGTGACCCGATCTTCACCAGCAATTTTTGGCAGGAACTCTTCAGAATCCAAGGGACTCAACTAAAACTCAGTACTTCCTACCATCCGCAAACAGATGGTCAAACTGAAGCCGTCAACAAATGTCTAGAAACCTACCTTAGGTGTTTTACTTCAGAAAAACAACACCTTTGGGTACAGTGGCTTCCTTTGGCAGAATGGTGGTATAATACCAACTATCATGCCACCACCAAAATGACCCCCTATGAAGTAGTGTATGGTCAACTCCCGCCTTCACCTACTTCATATCTCAAGGGATGCTCAAAAGTCCAAGCAGTGGATCAACTCCTACAACACCGCGCAACTATGCTTGCCCATCTTAGAGAAAATCTTCATCAAGCTAAGAACCGCATGAAGCAATAGGTAGACCAGCATTGCTCAGAGCGCCACTTTCAAGAAGGGGATCAGGTCTTTTTACGGCTCCAACCATACAAGCAAACATCACTCAAAGACAAGGGATGTTAGAAACTCTCTCCCAACTTATACGGACCCTATCAAGTACTTCAACGCATTGGAGAAGTGGCCTACAAGTTGGTCTTGCCACCTACTGCAAAAATCCATCCAGTTTTTCATGTCTCATGCCTCAAGAAAGTGATTGGGAACAATTGCAGAATTCAGACTAGTCTACTGGAATTGGACGAAGAAGGGTCCATCTGGCTTCAACCAGAACAGGTCCTCGACACACGAGTCAAGCAACTACGTGGCTGCATAATTAAGGAAGTCCTAGTCAAATGGAAAGACACCTCTCCAGAAGATGCAACTTGGGAGCCAGCCGATATTCAGCGGCAGTTTCCGCAGCTTCAGCCTTGAGGACAAGGCTAGTCTTAAGGGGGTGGGCATGTTAGGGTCCCACCTAACCCCCTTATCTATGTAATGGGACCACGTCATAGTCAAGAGTCAATAAAGCCCATATTAATAATTGTAAGTGGTTAATCCGCAATTAATAACGGAACCACAGTTAGTTTCAAATGGGCCGTAGTATTAGATAGATGGTATTAATAATACACGGTATTGGCCCGTGGTATTGCACGTAGGAGTCATATATAAAGGATAGAAACTCCCTGCGAGGAGAATTGTGTGTTATTTTGTAATCGAGCTCTTCTCTATTGGAGGTTGCCCCCTCGAAGAGGCAAGTGAACATTACTCTCTGAATAATAAACTCATTGCTATTCTGTGTTCTGGGTATCTTTTCTTCGCATATTCTATATTTTGGGTCTCTTTTCTTCGCATATTCTGTATTTGGGTATCATTTGCAGGTTAAGAGCATAACAAGTGGTATCAGGGCACTTTCCACGGCCTGTGGGATCTCCATTTAGTAGCAATTTTTTTTTTGGCTCGAGACGTGTTCCGACGTCTTTAAACCACGGGATCTGTCGTTGAGCGCATAAATCTGCGGATTTGGTGAGGCATGCACTCAGGAAATACAAGAGGTGGTCACGTCTGTTGGACTCCCTTGTAACCCCTGTGGGTACCCCTTCGAGTAGTAGCGCATTAGACAGAACCATGCACGGACTGTCTTCCACGTACCCTTTGGGTATATCGAAAGCCCCATAGGCTCCCTAAAAAACCTCGCCATAGATAAACCAGTGAACGTCTTGCGACTACAGTACACTGAGAACAGCACTCAGAGAGATTACTCGCTCGTACGATAGGGTATTCGGGTGGTACGGCTAAGGGTACGGTTGACCCTCCTTAGTTAGAGCCCTGAAACATTGGGCCAAGTACTACTACCAGACCCTTATGTATATTGCGATCTGTAGCACCTGACACTCCTCAAGACCCTAGTTTCCTTTCTTACTCATCATCTCTTCCAGATCCGGTTGAGCAAAGGAGTGCAACAGTAGCAGACATCGGTCCCAATCAGCCAGTTCCAATCTATTAGATTCATAAGATCTGCCAAAGTAGTCAGTTCAGCCGTCCAGCGCTATCCGATCCACCATTCAAATCTCTCAGATCCACCAGACCAGAAGCATTGTGAAGGGTTCCTATACCAGGGTATAATTGTCAGAGAACTTTTGGCCGCATTGACATTTTGAGGAATTGGCAACTGCAGTATTGATCAAGGAGTAAAACTCCGTTAGGAGTAAAAAAAAAAAAAAAAAGTCTGAGATCTTCCAGGACGCTTATTGGTGATATAGCTCATTAAAATCAGGACGACGAGCTGAGCATGGTGGTACCATTCAATTCATTGGGAAAATTTTTTGGCGGTCCCAATTTTTCATCAGGTCGGTGTATGGTAGCAACTAGAGTTCAAGCGATGGCTAATGAAAGGATGGACAAACTAGAAGAAACTGTGAACGAAATCCAAACTCAGCTTAGCAGACTAGATCTGGATACAATGAACAAAGAGCTTAGAGGAGTAAGTATCCAGCTACAGAAATTGCAGGGAAAAGGCAAGGAGGATTTTACGTCAAACGGCAAGGAGCAAGCCCACAAGGAGGGGTATAATGGCCCTGAAGGCATTTACGGTGAATCTAGCCACTCTCCTCACGTCTGGCACACCGATCCACCACCCAGTCAGTGACCTACTAAGTTGGATATGCATAAATTTGACGGTTCTCACGCGTCCGCATGGCTAGCACAAATGGACCAATATTTCAAATTGAATCATATCCTAGATGATGCGACTAAGCTTATGTTGGGGAGCATGTACTTCGACAATGAACGGTGGCAATGGTGGGAATGGCATCAACATTACAATGGATATTTTAGGACTTGGACCCAATTTACCAAAGCTCTTCGAGATCGCTTTGAACAAGAAGAATCTTATTTGGGTCGTCTCACTAAGCTCCGACAGACTGGTATAGTGGAGGAATATATTAATGCTTTTGAAAGCTTAGCTTTCCGCACTAAGGGTCTCACAGATGAGTTCTACATGGAATGTTTTATCAGCGGTCTTAAAGAAGCCATCAAAGCTCAAGTTCTACTTCACCACCCTCCCACGTGGACGAAAGCTTGCTAGTAGCTCGTAAGGTGGAAAGTGAATTAGCAGCCCAATACAGTTGCCCAAATTTCCCCGCTAAAGGTCGTCCCCCAGAAGCGCGAAACACGACTCAAACACTTAAATTCCAAAAGGTGTTGCCTGCGCAAATGGCCGAAAGAAGGAAGCAAGGACTATGTTACTACTGTGATGAAAAATACTCCGCAGGTCATAAATGTAAGGAGCCCAAATTCTTTCAAATAGATGCCACTGACTACAACTCAACAGAGGAAGATCCTCCACTGGAGGAACATGAGCTGCTAGAGGACGACAACCAACAGTACAATGTCTCTGACGAACCCGTTATTTCGTTGCATGCCTTGGCAGGGATTTCTTCCCCTCAAACGCTCAAAATCAGAGGGTTTATTAAACATTGCCCAGTAGTAGTCTTGATTGATAGTGGAAGTACACATAATTTCATCCATCAAAAAGTCGTAGAAATAGTGCATTGCTTTGTACGAGCAGTTTCTAACTTCCAAGTTCAAATTGCAGATAGAGGCACAATGAAATGTGAAGGCCGTTGTGAAAATGTCAAACTTCAAATGGGGGATTATCAGTTGAAAACCCACATGTTTGCCATACACATGGGGGGTTGTGACATTGTCCTCGGCGTTGACTGGCTCCGTACTCTTGGGCCAATCACAATGGATTTCCAGGAGTTGTATATGAGTTTTAAGCAGAACAATCACACACATACCCTCCAAGGACTCCAGGTGGGAGCCCCCTCTATCATAAGCTCGCATAGGATGGAAAAATTGTTAAGAAAGGGCAATCATGGAGTGGTAGATCAATTTAATGCCATCCAGGGAGTCGAAACCAAGTAGCCGCCACTTCATCCGGAGATGCAACAGATTTTAAATAACCATCTGCTGGTCTTTGACAAGCCTCAAGGGCTTCCACCCTCACGAGGGGAACATGATCATAGCATCACCTTGGTTCCAGGGGCCCAACCCCCAAATGTGCGCCCATACAGATATCCATTCACCCGAAAGAACGAAATAGAAAAAATCATCAAGGAACTTTTGGAAGCAGGGGTCATTCGTCCCAACATCAGTCCTTACTCATCCCCAGTGGTCATGGTGATCAAAAAAGATGGGGAGTGGCGAATGTGTCCTGACTTCAGGGCCCTCAATAAGTTGACATTCAAAGATAAATTTCCCATCCCGGTGATTGATGATTTTCTGGATGAACTCAATGGGGCTCAATTTTTCACGAAGCTGGATCTTCGCTCAGGCTACCACCAGATTCACATGAAGGAAGTCGACATCCCCAAGACTGCTTTCAGAACTCATGAAGGCCACTATGAATTCCTGGTCATGCCATTTGGTCTTTGTAATGCCCCCTCTACTTTTCAGAGCCATATGAACCACATTCTCAAACCATATCTCAGGAAATTTGTCCTTGTCTTCTTCGATGAAATCCTCATCTATAGTTGCACTTGGGAAGCACATCTTCAGCATGTAGATCTCCTCTTGCAACTGCTCCGCAAGCATAAATTATTCGTGAAGATGTCCAAGTGTTCATTTGGCATGGCCGAGGTAGAGTATTTGGGCCACATTGTGGGGCGTGAGGGTGTCAAGGTGGACCCCAAAAAGATCCAAGCAATGCAGGAATGGCCTCAACCTAAGACCTTGAAGAGCTTACGCGGATTTTTGGGTCTCACAGGCTATTATCGTAAATTTGTCCGCAACTATGGTCGCATAGCGAAGCCCCTCACCCAACTCCTAAAGGAAAATTCATTCGTCTGGAATGAGGAAGCACAACAGGCCTTTACAGCTCTAAAAAATGCCATGTGTTCCACTCCAGTTTTAGCACTACCTGACTTCACCAAATCTTTTGTCATTGAATGTGATGCTTCAGGGGTAGGTATTGGTGTGGTTTTAATGCAGGAAGGGCGACCATTGGCCTTCACAAGCCAACAACTCAGTGGGAAGAATCAGGGCCAATTTACATACGAGAAGGAAATGATGGCCATCTTACATGCAGTTGACACCTGGCGACCTTATTTATTGGGGCGCCATTTCCAAATCCGCACAGATCATCACAGTCTTAAATATTTTTTGGAGCAACGCCTATCCTCCCCACAACAAAATAAATGGCTAGCCAAAATGTTGGGATATGATTATGAGATCATTTACAAGAAAGGGAAAGACAATAGTGTAGCAGATGCATTATCTCGCCAATTTGAGGAGGAAAGTACCCTGCTAGCTATTTCCCTCCCCATTCCAGAATGGATTGAAGAAGCTCGCAGGGAATGGTTTTCACACCCCAGGCTCTCCCAACTCATTTCTCAATTGCAGGCAGATCCAAATTCCACCAAGGGCTACTCGTGGCAGGATGATATTCTTCGCTACAAGGACAGAGTCGTAATATCACCAACATCCACCATCAAAAGTTGCATTTTGGCAGAATTGCACTCATCTCCCATTGCAGGACATTCGGGCTTTCAGAAGACGTATGCTTGCACCAGAAGATCAATTTTTTGGACAGGCATGAAAAAGGAAATCCTTACCTTCGTAGCCGAATGCGATGTCTATCAACGCCACAAAGGGGAAACCGTCAACACACCAGGCACATTACAACCATTGCCCATTCCGGCATCAATTTTGACGGAGGTTTCTATGGATTTCATTACAGGTCTTCCAAAGTCAGGGAACAAGTCAGTCATCATGGTGGTTGTGGACCGATTGTCGAAGTATGCTCATTTCTGCGCTCTTCCCCACCCGTTTACACCAACTTTGGTTACTCAAACTTTCATGGATCAGATCTTCAAATTGCATGGCATGCCCACTTCTATTGTGTCCGACCGCGACCCAATCTTCACCAGCAATTTTTGGCAGGAAATCTTCATAATACAAGGCACTCAACTAAAACTCAGTACTTCCTACCATCCGCAAACAGATGGTCAAACTGAAGCCATCAACAAATGTCTAGAAACCTACCTTAGGTGTTTTACTTCAGAAAAACAACACCTTTGGGTACAGTGGCTACCCCTGGCAGAATTGTGGTATAACACCAACTATCATGCCACCACCAAAATGACTCCCTCTGAAGCAGTATATGGTCAAATCCTGCCTTCACCTACTTCGTATCTCAAGGGATGCTCAAAAGTCCAAGCAGTGGATCAACTCCTACAACACCGCGCAACTATGCTCGCCCATCTTCGGGAGAATCTTCATCAAGCTCAGAACCGCATGAAGCAATAGGTAGACCAGCATCCCTCAGAGCGCCAATTTCAAGAAGGGGGTCAGGTCTTTTTACAGCTCCAACCATATAAGCAAACATCACTCAAAGACAAGGGGTATCAGAAACTCTCTCCCAAATTCTACGGACCATATCAAGTACTTCAACGCATTGGAGAAGTGGCCTACAAGTTGGCTTTGCCACCTACTGCAAAAATCCATCCAGTTTTTCATGTCTCGTGCCTCAAGAAAGTGATTGGGAACAATTGCAGAATTCAGACTAGTCTACCGGAATTGGACGAAGAAGGGTCCATCTGGCTTCAACCAGAACAGGTCCTCGACACACGAGTCAAGCAACTACGCGGCTGCATGATTAAGGAAGTCCTAGTCAAATGGAAAGACACCTCTCCAGAAGATGCAACTTGGGATCCAACCACTATTCTGCAGCAGTTTCCGCAGCTTCAGCCTTGGGGACAAGGCTAGTCTTAAGGGGGTGGGCATGTTAGGGTCCCACCCTAACCCCCTTATCTATGTAATGGGACCACGTCATAGTCAAGAGTCAATAAAGCCCATATTAATAATTTAAGTGGTTAATCCGTAATTAATAAAGGAGCCACAGTTAGTTGCAAATGGGTCGTAGTATTAGATAGATGGTATTAGTAATAAGCGGTATTGACCCATGGTATTACTCCTAGGAGTCATATATAAAGGATAGAAACTCCCTGTGAGGAGCATCGTGTCTTATTTTTGTAATCGAGCTCTGCTCTATTGGAGGTTGCCCCCTCAAAGAGGCAAGTGAACATTACTCTCTGAATAATACAATCATTGCCATTCTGTGTTCTGGGTATCTTTTCTTTGCATATTCTGTGTTCTCGGTATATTTTCTTCGCATATTCTGTATTTGGGTATCATTTGCAGGTTAAGAGCATAACATGTTGGGAAGATTTACTATGCAGAATGAAAAACTAATTAGTACACATTTTTCTATCCATTTCAATCTAAGCAAGGAGATGTATCGCAAGACTCAGGAAGGGATGGATTATATGTGTAAAGTTCCATATGCATCAACAATTGGAAGCTTAATGTATGCAATGGTCTTCACAAGGCTTGATATTTCACATGCAGTGGTAGTTGTAAGAGATTATATGAACAATATAGGAAAAGAGCATTGGATGGTAGTGAAGTGGATTTTCACGTATTTGAGAGGTACCACAAATCAGGCATTTTTCTTTGGTGGTTCAAATATTGCTCTACAAGGGTATGTTGCTGCAGATATGGTAGGTGATAAAGATAACAAGGGGAGCACCACAGGGTATGTGTTTACTATAGGTGGAACAACCATTAGTTGGGTTTCAAAATTGTAAAACATTGTTGCACTTTCAACCACCGAAGAAGAGTATGTCACTGCTACAGAGGCTAGTAAAGAAATGATTTGGTTACAAAGGTTCATGGATGAATTGGGAAAGAAGCAGGAGATGGAAAGGTTATACAATGAAAAATAGAGTGCCATTCATCTTGCAAAGAACTCAACATTTCATTCCAAGACTAGATATATACAACTCAAGTACCATTTAATACGGTTAGTGTTGGAAGATGGACAATTGAAGCTGGAAAAGGTACGCACTAGCCAGAATCCTGCAGATATGTTAACAGAAGTTGTAGGTAGGGAGAAAATGAGATTTTGCTTAGTTTCAATTGGTCTTCAAGTTTGATGGTGACGATGAGAAACAACCAAGTCCAAGTGGAGTCATTGTCCAACAAGTGAAGCAATGATGGAGTTTATATAATTAGTCTCCAAGTGGAATATTGTTGGGTGTGGAGCCTGATTATCTTCTTGATTGTTCAAATGTTTTTTTGTTTTAGCTGCGTTGAATTCATGTTCTTAATGGAGTGACAACACCGCTCGTTTAAACATTGTTAGGGGGGTCCGGGGAGGCGAGCAACTGCGTGTTTGAAGCCTCCCCCCCCTCCTAACGAGGGTTCGAAGGTGACACCACTGAAGCTAAAAATATATTAGCATTTACCTTGTAAAACATTATAATTTTGTAGTCAATCTAGGCCATTCATTCGACAAATGATCTTACAGTAGAAGTTATGTTAATTTAGGGTTTTTTCCCCTAGAAGGCAACCCTCAGTTTATATGAGGGAATTGTATTATGGTTGTGTATGATTATTCTGAGCGAGAAAGAGAGAGAGGAGTTGCATGTGAGCGAAGAGGAAAGTACAACAGATCTGCTGTAGGTTGTATCTCTTCATTTAATTAGATAATATAAATGGAAGGATTGTTTGTTTCTCTGTGGACGTAGCCCAAATTGTGTGAACCACATATATATGTGTCTCTCTTGTTTTATGCATTTCTGTATTTGTGTTTTTGAAATATTTTGCTTATTTCATTGCTCTGTTAATATTTTTCTAACACTTCTAATCATCACTACCTTTAGGTTTCTAATTAAAACAAAAAATCTACAAAATGGTATCTACACTAAAAATTTGCTCTGTAATTACAAAATAATTACATAAAATAATATTTCCTAATAATATGAATTAATAACAATTATTTCTTAATATAATCATATAAAATCATACTTTCTTAATAATAATACTAATTACACTAAAACATCCACTAAGCACAATAATATGTAAATAAACAATACATTAAAAAAAATGATAGTAAAATATACAATGAGTGTTTGAGAAACAAAAATGATAATAAAATATACAAAGAGTGTTTGTGAAGGAGATGTGATTATATATATGATTACATTTTATAATTTATTTGTTTATTTAGGATTGTAGTTCCAACTTAGTAGCTTTGAGTGATTGGGAGCATGATATGGCCTCCCATCTACCTAGGTTCAGTTATCACAAAACCAGTACTGATGGCTGCTAATCAGTAAGACCTTATGTAACTGTTTCAGACCAGACTTTTAGCTAGGGATTAGCCTCCCTAACCTGAGAGGGCTCTCTCAAAACAAACTATTGATTTATCTTTAGACACAAAGAGGGCTAACTCTTGAAATGAAAATTTAGTAAACATGCTGGTTGGACAGACAACATAACATCTCTTCCATTGGGCTTATGGAGTTAAACATCTTTCAGTAAACTATTAACTGTTCATTCATAGAAGCCAAGGCATGTAATGTTTAAACATTCAAGACATTCATCAAATAACCATCAACTTGTAAGTACACACAGGAAGTCTGAGCACTAGGTGAATTCAGAGTGATTGTGTACCTAAAGAGCTGTAAAACATGAAGGACAAGAACCTCAACTTATAAGTATACACAGGAAGTTTGAGCACTAGGTGAATTCAGAGTGATTGTATACTTATCAAGCTGTAAAACATAAAAGATCAAACAGAACCACAAACATCTTGAGCATTTTAACAAAGTATGAATCTTGGGAAGAATAAAACAGTCTTTCTATTACTGTAAAAAAAAAACTTTATACACAGGCCAATATAACTCTGTTTTTTGCATAAATATCCAACCTTGATTACATAGAAGATTTAGCTATATATAGCTACACAACTCTAACTACTTGGAGCTTCCTCCTCCAGCATGAGGGGAGCTCGATGACTAACATTTACCAACCTTATCTATCTTAACAGACTCATTAAATACTTAAGCATTAAACTGTAATTACAAAAGAGTTCTAATCAAACTTAAACTCTAATTTATTCTCCTCGTATCCTGATTTATTTCTAGGTCTTCAACAGCTGTCTCCTTTAGTGATGGCTGTGATTGCTGAGATAAGGATGTATGAAACAACCAAATTAGCTTTGAATGTTGAACGTGCTGATAGTTCATGTATCATAATAATAATCCCCTGTTTTCATGGTCTTCATTCCCCATCATCCTTCGAAAGTTTAGGCATGTGTTCCCAGCTGTTTAATATTTCAAAACTTGATATGCATCATCATCTTTCCAGGTATGTCGGAAGCTTTTTTGATTGAACAAGTGTACAAGCCAGCATCTTCGTATGCATCTTCAGCCAAACCCTAATCACTGGCAATAAAGTACCTTTATTAAAGTTCTAGCTTAAGAAAAAATCTTTTACCTTTATAAAGGATGGACACTTGTCAATATTTGAATGGCTCTGATAGCCTCATCTGGTTTCCTTGATGTTCATTAGCCCTTTTCTCCAAAATCTGCTGACCTCATCATTAGACTTGTTATTTTTTTCAAAAAACAACATCTACAGTAGTTTCGTAGCGCACTACGAAACTGCTGTTCTTTTCAAAAACACAGTCTTCAATAAATCTATCAATATCCTTTGTGACTGCAACAGCTTTTCTTCTGGCTTCAAAAACTCCTAATTTACCTTGATTTTATATGTCGTCCTTACATGCCTCAAAAACCAATGAACTTAAGAAAAATAAAACAAAATCTTGGGGTAGCACCTGACTTTTAAAGTTTGCAATTTTATTTGGCAGCTAACTTATTTAGCTGAGCTTTTAGTTTTGCAACCTCCTTTTCCATGGCTGCAATTTCTGGTACGGCTTTCTCCATATTAGCCATTTCTTTCTCGGTTGCCTCCCATTGTTCTTTTGAAGATGTAGTTTTGGTTTCTTTGGAAATGGGGACCTTTTTATTCAAATCTTTCTTCTTGATTTCTTTTACTTTTTCTGTTCTGAGTAGCTGCTTCTCCATTTCTCTTGCTTGTCTTCTTGTGTATGGTTTTCTTTTTATTTCCTCTGCCTCCTCTGCTTTAGGCAGTTGTTCAATTACTTTTGTTGCAGGTACCTTCACAGCTACCTCTTCCCCGTGCAATTGCTCAGCTACTTTAACTTGCCTCCTGGTGACTGGCCTTCGTGGTTTGAACATAAATTCATTACCAGGTTCCTCAAACCTTAACCTTTTTGAGGCCTTTGATTTTTTGGTGCTTTCGGGTGATGACTGAGTTAGTTCAATAGGCATTGACTCAACCTGCACTGATTTAGCTTGCTCAAAATCAATTGCCTCAAG